>PVIH01005832.1:0-109577 GCA_004025045.1 Sigmodon hispidus
AAAATCAAAAGAACCCCTGGATGGAGATAACCCCCAAATGCGTAATCCTGGAAATAATCCTCTATCACCATTGTGAAAAAGTGAGTAAAATTGTGAACATTTATCTGATCAGACATTTTAGAGGAAAGAAAAAATTTTTTGTCTTACCCAGATGTAAGGAGAACTTACGGTCAGCAGGTGTCGTAGTGCAGCAGCAATGATGCTTGAACCGGGGTGGTGAGTAAGCCTCCGCAAATCCTACCAGGCGTGCACTCTCAGAACTGAGTCTCAGTAGCTCTTCCGCACGCAGATTCCCTCCTGGCTGCTGTGCCGAACACGGTGTAGGTGGGCGCCGAATCCGGCGGGGGTCCGCTGCGCGCGGGCGCGGAATTCAGGGGGTTCGGGGAATTTGCCCTGCGTTGGGCCGCCAAATATCGCGGAATAAACCCGTCACCAATTGATATGTTTCAACTAAGATTTATTTTGTTATAAAAGAGCAAAAGAGAGTTTAGCAACGCGCCGAATCCGCTGCCGTACGTAGCTGCCGCGCGATCGAGCCGGAAGAACCGCCCCCCTGCTTCCGCCGCCGCAGCCGCCGCCGCGCGCTACCGCGTGCGTGCGCACTGTAAACAACGCCTCCCGAATACCCGCTACAGATCTAGGCACTGTCATTACACAAAACTGCACATATTTATCTGCCTCTTTTGAAACTGTCATTGTTTTTACATTTATTTATTTATGAAGTGTATGTGGGCATTGCGTGCTAAGACAGCCTTTGGAGGGTCAGAAGATGACATATCAGAGTCAGTTTGTCCTTTTATCCTATGGTTCTGGGGATTGCATTTCGGTCCTTAGGCTTTGGTGGCCTGGGCCCTTAATTACTGATCCATCTCTTTGGCACTTACAAAACATTCTTGTTAAAAAAAAAAAAGAAACCTGAATTTAATTATCTATACCATTAACTATCATTTAAAATGAAATACAGGGTACCACTTTTTTGTTTGTTTGTTTTTCAATACCAGAGACAGAACTTAGGGCATCACACGTAGGAGGCAGACACTCTATGGAGCTGTAGCTCCAACTCAAAGACAGTGCTCAGCCAGTAGGCCCAGAGGAGCATCATCATTATCAATCTCTAGTTACAGGAAATGCTATCAAAGAGGTGACATGATCTTTAAACAAGGGTATTTGAAGGTAAGAAGTAGAAGAAAATCAGTGGTGTAGAAGATAAGTAAATAGCTGCAATATTTGTATCCTGCATCAACAAAGAAACTGGTCAAATGTATATCAATAATCAATGGCTCCAGACAAATATCAATATTCTAATTGCAGAGAAGATGTTGTGCTTGTGTTTAAAGACAAGTTCTAATCCTTTAGAAGTATATCCCAAAGTATTTTGCTGTGTAATAATTGCTTTGAAGTGATGTAGAGCAGCAACATAGTTGAAAAGCTTTAGGTTTTATATATATATCAGTAAGGAAAACAGTGACGAGATCATCCTATTCTGCTGTTGCACAAGTTTGAACCTTTTCATTATGTAAAGTTTAGAGAAAAAGCATTTGGATTTCTTATCTCAAGAGAAAAATCCGTTCCCATATTATGGTGTCCCCAGCTGATGAACCAGAGCAGCCAAACTTGACGATAAACATTCCTAAAGGGAGTTCTTACTTGGGCCCAAAAAGGAAAGCCTCTTAAATCTTATGATTTTCCTTCCTCCGGTGATTCCTATCCAATTATAAAACTAAGTAAGGTGAAAAGCCTAGGCATAAAGACAAAATAAAAGCATCTAACAAATGAAAACATTGCTTCAGAACCGAGCAAATTACCAGAGGCAGTATATCGGAACAACGTATGGCTGAGCTCAGTGAAACTAGATTCTTTCTTCCCAGCAATTCCACTAATGAGGGAGTGACCTCAGGCAAGTTATATAATTTTGTGGCTTCCTTTTTTTTTTTTTAGCTGCAGAGCAGCAGTTCTGTGCTGCGGTTCTTCTGCAACCCAGGCGGGTCCAGGCCATCTTGACCAACCCCTTCTCTCCCTTCTCCCCTCCTCTTACAACTTTACTGCTCCCTATTCCATGTCCTTCCATCACATTGTGTCTGCTTTGACTATATTCTATTTTCTTTCACATACTATTTGTTAAAATATAAATGTAATGTATAGATTTGCAATAGTATGAACTTCCTAAATATGAATGTAATGTATAGATTAGAATGCACTGCCTAGTGGTAGTATTTACTGGTAGGTGTTGTGGGAAATGTTCTCTAACAATGAAAAAGAAATCTTGAATTTATCAACAATCAGGACTAGAAGGGATAATACATTATTTTTGCGTATCTATTCCAGTAACTAGGATAGACATAGAGTGATGCATATCAATATTTCAGCCACTTTTAATGAAAGAATTCCAAATTCCAAATAAATCAACATTGATATTATACTTCCGTTTTTTTTTTCAGTGTGATTGAAAAGTTCTACTCAAATTCACATGACCAAGAATTCTCACAGGGTGATAGTAGGTTTCAGTCTCTTCATGTGAATCTACAAATTAAAGTCTGATATCAAAGGCACACTTCCTTCATCTAATCCATACACAGTGATTCCCACCATTGAGGGTGATGTTAAACTTTTTCTTTCTATTCCCATGAGTTTCATTCAAACCAGTCCTTGCATTTCATATTCCTTGTGACTCCCATTCACCCCTTGAGGATGACTCTTCTTAGCAGATTGATCTGCCAAAAAGAAATGTACATGCTTGGACTTGAATGGCCCAGGGGAAAATGTGCATGTTTGGACTTGGATGGCCCATCTGTTGGATGGCCTGCTCTTAGAGTGTTCTCTGTCTGGAGTGCTTCTGACTGCTGGCTCTGCTAGCTTCTGTCTCTCTCTTGGAGTGGAACTTCAACTAGCACATTTATTCACAAAGCTAAACTGACACCATATTAAGTAATAGAATTTCATAGCTATGAGTCCCAAGGTGAGGTAGACTTCACTTTTGAGTTACAGAGGAAAAGTAGAGGCCTCAGAGACATGATCCAGCAAGTCATACAAGTGAATTCTGATTCCATAGGGAATCAATGAAAGAATCAAGAATAACATATGCCTTACCCTGAAGCATACATTATGCTTCAGATGGGGACAAAGAGCAGCGATCTTTTATTAAAAGTTAACTTGGAACATGTGATTGTGCTATTATCAAATCCCAGAATGAGTCACATTTGCCTCTATAGGACGGGGCCAGACCACTCAGCCACACCTCTTCACTCCTCTGTCTCCCTCTGTTCTGAAACCCTCAGGGAAGAGTCTAGCTTAATTAGTAGCTGACATGGAATCCAGAGACAACAGGGAACCATGATTCCTGCTAGTGCCTCAATTCGCTCAGTCAGAAGTGAGAGGATAAGCACAACATAGATGCCTCCAGCATTCTAGGCACATTTCACTCAGCTTTGTCTGAGATGGAGCACCCACAGCTCAGGGCAAGGCTATGGTGAGAAGCTCTGCATTTACCTGGAAGGAATCCCTGGTAGTGGGAAGAAAGCATTCACCCCTAACTCCCCAGATTCATTTTCCTCTCAGTCTATGAAAATTGAAATCATAACACATCCCAAGGACTCAAGAAGTTAAGTTGCATACACATTAAGATTCATTTTCTCATCTTGAGGCTAACATCCTTCATGCCTGTCTTTTTGGCTCTCCTGCTGCCCTGATCACTGTAGAATTTGCTTCTAGGGTGCCCTGAAATATAGATGCACATTTCATTAAGCAAATCACCTTTAATGCCACCTGCAACCCAAGGCTTAAAATCCATCCTGTTCTAGTTTCACTTCTAAATTATGTCCCACTTCATTTTTCCAATGGTATGTCCCAAGCTCTTCAAGGAGAATTAATGACAACCCAAAAGATAGTATAAAGTTTCTCTAGTGGTGAGATGGCAATACCACAGAAAATACCTCAAACTTTTAATATAAAGACCCCTAATATTATAAAAGTCCCAGGGCAAAGCTGAAGTTCAAAGATTAAATCTTCTTTCAAGTGAAAGTCAAAATATATTAAAGTCCAAGTGAATTAAAGTCTAATATCAAATTATTTCCCCTGTGGAATTAAATGCTTGAAGTTTGAAACTTGTAAGTCATAATTAAGACTCAACTATCCTTCTCATTCTGTAACTCATCTCTGTCTCTGAGAAATTTGTGGATGCCTTTATGGACTTGGTCTTTCAACAGCTGTATTCTGGAGGTTCTTCCCTTATAGACCCCCATATACACTCATGTAAGTGCACACATGCATATACACATGCACACAGATACATACATGCACACACACAAATATGTGCAGAAATGCATATATGCACACAAACACGTACATACAGATACATATGGACACACATAAACAGTTACAGCTCCTTAATTTGGACCTGTAAAATTTATAGTCATATCTCATTTGAAAACTCTGGAAAATTTACGAATATTAAGATTGCTGAGCATGGGCTTTATACCCACCAGTTCAGACTATGAGGTCATCTCTAGCATTTATAGTAACATTAGATACAGAATTATGTTGCCAGAGCCATTGTTACCAAAGACTATGGCAGAAATTCATTGTTCTGTAGGAGAAGAGGAGATAGGTAATAGCTAGGTAAAAGCATTTAGCAGTCACCCAAAACCTACTAATTTAAACTACAGTGGGGTAAATATACCAGAAAAAAAGAGATACTGATTTAAGTGCTACAGGCTTGCCTGTTTGGGGCAGGGAATATCTACCCTGGTGCAATGCTTTCTGATTTGGATGGTAGAAAAGCCACCTGCATCTTTCTACAGAATTAAGAAATTTCTATTACTAATAGTTCTAAATTTTAAGTCATAGCTAAGATGTTTTTCTTGTTGCCTAGCAGTGTATCCAACATCTTTGTATTGCTTCTGCTCCTGGTATTGGGTATGGACTCTCTTCCTATGCTACCTCTCCTCGCTAGATAGCCAGCATCTATTCTGGGCCATAAGAATACTGTTCTCCTGAATTTACAGTTGTATTAGCTCCCCACAGCTTTTGACCTTGAGAACATAATCCATTTTAATTATAGCTGGCCACATTACAACAAAAGTGACTTGTAGACAAAATTCATCAGTTCAAGGCTAAGTTTGATGTATTTTCTTTTCTCTACCCTGGGGGATAATTCAGAACAAGACTGAAGGAAGAAAGGGAAGTACAAAGTAAAGAGGGAAAAAAGATGGTGAGATGCCTACTTAGATCCAACACTTAAAATTTAAAGCCAGAACCTCAATTTTGGCTGATAACCCGATAATACCTGAAGAGCTTCTCATTCCTCTAAAGCAGAAATTGTGTGGGAGGCCCATCACTGATGAATGTCACCTTAGCTCCTTTAGAAAGCCTTCCAGATTTGATCTTGTAGGCTGGGACCACCTGCCATTTATAGATCTAAGGTTTCTTGCCAGACTTCTAGCCCCCTAGAAAATTGACTGAATTTAAGGACTTTCCCCAAGGCTGATACTCTTTTCTCAACCCCGAGCACTAAGAATCAGTCATCAGCCTGTGGATCCAGCTATTTGATCTATTGCATCCACTCCTTTCATAATACAATGCTCTTCAGGCTAGCACCCGCTTCCCATGTCCCAGCAACAAAAACCTAGTTTCTTATACAGATTAAAAATTCAATATTATTTTGAAAAAGTACAGGAAAAATGACTAGATCATATATGAGAGCCTAAGTATAATGTCATATATATTGTCCTCATTGGCCTCCCATCTGCAAGTCTGCACTTCCCCATTACTTTTATACTCTTTTATTATTCTGAGTTCTTACACATCAGATACTGATAATCAACAGTTCTAAGTGTTGTTCTTCTATACCCAGGTCCAGAAATAAAGCAAGGGGCTAAAGATAGACATGAAATTATTAATTTTTGTTTTCATGACTGTGGAGTTGGAGTAGATACACAAACTATTTGCACCTCCTTAGAGGCACACATCTCCAAGACCATGGCTGCAAAAAGCATTGGACTACAGGGGATTCAGTCCTGCTCTCAAGCAGTAGAAGGGCTCACAGGAGCTGAAAAAGTCCAGTTTATTCTTGATAAATTTTGTAGCCATGTCAGTCTAACCCTTTCTCAGAGAAGACAGGGACTGGAGAGTCTAATGCTCATGAGCTGCACTGGTAAGGAAGGACATATCTTTTCTTCATTCCTCATAGCCATTTCTAACCTTTCTGTAATGTACTCACTTATAGATGCAAATCTGATAGACAGATGCTCATCTTTTACCTGTATAGTATTTGTGATTCCTGGGTCTTGTATAGTTCTGGACAAATACATCAGAATGAGACTCAGCAAAGCACTATTACTAAGCTCTAGAACGCTCAGAGGTTAACACTGCCCATGGGAGCAGTGGCACATCATTTCCTCCTCCCACAGTGGCTGGAATTAGAATAGAAAGTAAAGTCAGTGCAAAGCAACCTTATGAAAGGTACCACCAGCACACGTGTCAGTGAAAAGACAGAGGAGAATTAATGCATAGGATTTTATTCCTGTTTCATTCCTATTGAAATGGTCTTCTTCATTTGAATGCTTGACAACACTTGACAGAACTTGATAGTTAAAGTTGTAGGAATATGCCCCTTCCAACCCTCCTTCTCCTCTCTCATGAGAGATTTATCAGAACAACTCAAGCCATCTGTATTTCACTATGCCTGTTGATTCCTATTTGAGCCACAGACACTCTCACCCTATTGTTTTAGATCTGTTATTTGTAAAAGAAACAGAACATGCTAGAATTTTCAGTCCTGGGGAGCTTGAGGGCAAGTAAAGCTAATGGGATAAATAATATATTGTTTATTAGAAATATTTTGCAGGGTTTACTTTACTAGCTTAAATAATATACTTAGCACTCTCTAATAAGTAGGGGGGGAACATATTATTTTGTGACTCAGAAAAGCACCTTGGTATACTGTTTAAATTAGGCATCATATTAAAAATTAATGACAAGTGAATTCCCTAAAATTATAATTTTTGTCAGGGGTGCAGACTGCCTGGTTTTCATGACATTAGCAACTTTTGGCAATGAATCTTTTTTATTTTATTTTATAGTGTTTGGTGATTCAATTTGTCAATGATTTTTTTAAATTCATGCACAGGCATGCTAATGAATAAACATCTTTCAATGCTTTTGGGAAAATGGAAATTGTCTATCCATGATAATTATTTAAGAAAGTGGTGATGTGTTGGTAGACACCAGGATGGCCTTCTTAGAGAGCTCTCTTTGGAAAGTAAAGAGCTGATCTCCACAGTCTCAGAGATGATGCTGAATTCCAGCTCTTAGCTCCTGCTCTTCTGAAAAGGCATTGTCTCATCCATGGTCACTTTCCTGTGTAGATGTAGCCCATACCTAGTGGCCAACAGTGAGGGAATGTAAAAACTTGGTCTCCAGCTCCTAAGTCAGGATACTTTTTAAAACCAAAGCACTAATGAAAATGGCCTTCTAAGTAAGAATATTCTACCCAGCAAAGTTGTCCTTCAGAAATGAGGTAGAAATGCAAACCGCTCCAGAGAAACAGGACCTAAGAGACTCTGCCACCATGTGGCTTTACAGACACCCAAAGGAAGGCTGATAACTAGTGGTAAAGTACTCAGGAAAGTAAATACTCAGTGGAATACACACCCACAGTCTCACCAGCAATTCTGAAGTTCTACAAGGGTGATGTGTGAAGTCACTTCACCCACCAACAAGGCTTGACACACACCACCTTTCATAGTAATTTCCACCCTCAATAAATTACTTGAAAAAGTAGTAGAGGAGAGAACAAGCATGGGGCTTGTTGACACTAAAATAGGACAACACACTGCAAGAAAATTAGAGACCAGTATCTCCCAAGGCAAAATATATCTTTATGTAAACATTAGCCAGTTAAATACATGTGCAGAGACAGATGCACTTAACCTGCATCGTATATGCAGGAAACATGCTTAAGCACATAAACATACTTTTCATGTGGTAGAAGGAGAGAACTGACTATTAACAATTGTACTCTGACTTCAATGTGTCTGCAGTGGCACAGGTGGTGAATGCACACACACATACACACACACACACACACACACACACACACTGAAAAAGAAGGAATATTTTAACAAGACCACTGTGACAAAAACAATAGAAAATATGAGAGTTGTTTGCTTGTTAGTGATGTAGAAACATTGTGTTGATGTTTTAAATGTGTCCACTCTTTCTAACCTTGGGGGTAATCAAATTATGTAAGCTTGTATCTTTGTAGCCTGCCTTCGATTTCTACTGATTTCATTCACTGTTCCTTCACTCTTATCTTTGATATATTTGCTTGTTTTCAAGTCTTTCTCCCATTTCCCTTATTAAATTAGCAAGTTTTTAGCAGAGTCTAGTGTATCATGCAGGACCAAGTGCTGCTTACTGTGGATGATTAATCTCTTACTATTTCTCATCTTTGTCCTTTCCCATGTAATTACAGGGCTCCAGGCCCACCTCATGACTGCTGGACATTCCTCTACAGAGAGCTGACTGCTGATAGCAATTCAACTTTTCCCTAACTTAGATTTTAAAAAGAGAAAATTGTAACACAAGTTCTAATTCAAGCAGGTTCCCCTCCCCCCAAACACACACTAATTTGAAGAGAGGATAGAGGCATTTATATGATAATGGAACATGGATGAAAAAGTACCAGCCTTAAACACTCTTGTGATCAACTGCTGTTCCCACAAGGAACGAAAGAGAAGATTTTCTTATTTTCAAGTTATGTTTAGTTGCGACACATACTGTTTCTAATGATGACTAAACGATTTGTATCATGATGTGTATATGTTTATAACATTGCAAGACTGCCTTGAAAAGCAGTTGGCTTAAGGTCACACTTTATATTGAATTCCCTCCTCATAATTAAGTTATTCTAGACACCAATTACTATTTGTTTATTTTATTTTCTTAATATTTCCTAGGCTGGTAAAAGTACAGAGGGAGTTGTGAGTGTGGACCACAGAGGACATCAGAATATTCTCAGGATGCCGAAGAGACTCATTAAATTGAGTGCTAATGTTCAAAGTCAACGCCCTGGATCACTTGCTTTTCTCCAGTATATGTGCCAACCAGAGAAGTACAGACATAGCACTTTATGAGTCATTGATATAAGAACCAGGAAAAAAAAAGAATCAAATGGCCTGGATGTTAGTGTGTTCTACAATATCACTCTAGTTTGCCCTCTGGGCATAGTCATGTTGTGGCCACACCCCTGCCCCCCCAACATGTCCAGGGCACACTCCTGGGTGTGTCTACATACTCACCGGTTCTTTTAAAAGAAAATAACGTGGCAGTAATTTCTCTTTTTCCCTGCACCCTCCTTTGCTCCCTCTTCTTCTTCTTCCTGTCTTTTCTTCTTCCTTTCTTCCCCTTCTCTGGATATCTAACCTCTCCCCCCAATAAAGCTCTAAATGACATACATCCTGGCTGTGAATGTTCCATCTTCCCATGCACAAAATACTAGCACTGGAGAGTATATGGCAGTCCAGGTGTGAGCTATGCCGTCTTAAATAATTTTCTCAATATCACCAAGACTTGGGGTTTTTAATTGTAAGCTATGAGTTATGCCAGAAATGCTGTGAGTTTTCTGGGTGACGTAAATGGGATAAAACAGAAGTCCTTGGCACATAGTATCTGTTTATTAAACCCTGATTTCCTCTTCATCATCCCTTTTATCCTTTTGTACAGAATATGTGTTAATCTCGGGAGAAGCCATACATTTCTATATAAATCTTTTTGAGCTGAAAACCAAGGGGAAAGACAATTAAGTTTAATCGATGATCTAAACACCCATTAACAGATGCCCCATTTATAGCAGCAAAGACTGGCTGTTTGGCAATTGCTTCTTATAAAATATGACATTAATCAAGAAGACTAATTTTGGCGCTGATGTGATTTAAAGTGCTTCCACTCAAATTCCACCTGGGGACAGTAATATATTCACAAACAGCAGCAATTGGGGCAAATCCTTGTTGCTAATCTCACCTATATTAGCTTTTCCACCCTTGGGAGTATGATTAATTTCAAAGTCTAAGGAAGAGAACAGGATTCAGAAAAAAACTGAAAATTTAATTTCAGGATTGGTAATGTTTTGGCTCTTAGGACTTTTATAAACATTTTATTAGCTTATTTTTTTCTTTTGTTGAAAGTAGACCTTTTAATGTAATGTATTCTGATTATGCTTTCCCACCAATTCTTCTCACTTCCTCCTCACCTCCCTTCCCATCCAGATCCACCTACTTTCTGTCTCATTAGAAAACAAACAGGCATCTAAAAACTTATAATATAATAGTATAAAACAAGACAACTCACTGGAAAATAGGCCAGAACAAACAACAAGAAGAAAAAGAGCCCAGGAAAAGGCACAAGAAACAGCTATAGACACCAAGATTTGCTTGTTTGCCCACTCAGGAATGCTATAAAAATACAAGCCTAGAAGTCATAGTATATAGTCAAAGGACCTGTAGGAGGAAAAAAAACTATGAAAACAAGAAGATAAAAGAAAAAACGTTAAAGTCCTGACAAAACATTATGAGATCCCCCAAAAAAGTTGTTGAGTTAGTTTGCTGTCGCCCAGTCATGGCTGGTCATGCAGCCTACCCTTAAGAATAGTTTGTTTTCCTAGTGAAACTCCTTAGGAGAAACCCAAGTTTTCATTTGCAAATGGTTATCAACTGGAGATGGCTTCTGGGTTAGAGATGAGTGTATGTCCACTTACTTTAGCTCTAGAGCACCCTTTGGCTCAGACCCCTGCAGGCTCTGTGCATGCTGCCACGGTCTTTGTGAGTTCATACGTGCTTTGGTCCTGTTGATAGAGGGCCTTGTTTCTTTGATATGCTTCTTTTCCTCTGGTTCTTATACTTTTTTAGCCTCCTATTCTGCAGGGTTCCCTGAACTCTAATGGGAGGGATTTGATAGAGATACCCTGTTTAGGGCTAGGCGTTTCGAGGTCTCTTATTCTCTGCATATTTTCTGGCTGTGGGTCTCTGTATTCGTTCACACCAGCTGCAGGAAGAAGCTTCTCTGCTAATGGCTGAGCAAGACACTGATTTATGAGTATAGCAGAAAGTCATTAGGAGTTATTTTATTGCTATATTCCTTCAGTAGAACAATAGTATTTGGTTTTTTCCTAGGTTCCTGGGCTATCTAGTCTCAGGTTCTTGGTCAGCAAGGCATCGGCCTTGGGTATGGGTTTCAATTCATGGAGAAGGCTTTAAGTCAAATCACACACTGGTTGGTTACTTCTGTAAGATTTGTATCACCATTGCACTAGCATATCTTGCAGGCAGGTTACCATTGTAAATGGAAAGTTTATAGCTGGTTGGTGTTTAGGGTTTTCCTTTGGTGGCATGTACAGTACTCTTTGGTACCAAGAATATGAGTCTGTATGTGGAAGGCTCTTGGTATGCACCATCTGAATTTTTTCATGTTCAATGAGTTGTGTATGCATTGTCCTCAGTAATAGGGCCTTGTTATCAGTTTGTAGAGTGCAATCTATGGCCCTGACAACAGTCTTGGATATTTGTGGGCTCCCGTACATAGCACTCCTTTGGCCAGCAACTCAATTAGATGTAACCAATCCCCAGTAATGAAAGCTTCATTTGTTGATGACAGATGTCCAATCTGTTTCCCCTGTTATTTGGTGATTTTATTTAGATCACCTTCATATTTGTATATATTTTAGGAGAAGTCTACTATATTTGCTTTCCATTCATATTTGTATATATTTTAGGAGAAGTCTACTATATTTGCTTTCCATACTACCAATCAAATGACACTTAATTTTATTTGTCTCTCCCCATGTTCCTTCCTTTATTTTCCTTTTCACTTGATCCCTGGGAATGAGGACAGAGAGTGTGGAGAAGCCACTGGTGCTACTCTGATACTGAGTTGGACATGAGACTGGGGGATTGGATTTGGGGGACAAGAAGAATGGAGATCTGAAGCTAGACTATCTGCTTCACTGGCCTCCTTTTCTGAAGGCTTCCTAGGGAATGATGCCTGCTGGAGTTGGGGCCTGAGAGACAGGGATAAGAGGGGTTGGAGGAGAAGATGTGTGTGATCCACTGGCGATGATATGAAACGGGTGTGGTAGTTGTTGAATGTGGAGTAGAGAATAGAAAGAAAGTGAAGATTTGACATTAGCCTACCTGCTTGTCCAGGGTACACCTTTCATCCTAAACATTTTCCATATTACTATTTGGTATAATTTGATTGAATATAGTCCAGTGTACCAAACAGACATATGCTTTCTACTGTGTTCTTCTACTTCTCCAGTTAATGGATTTTAACTATATTATATCACTTAAGATATATTATGTAGATATCATATTATACCTTGAGTCCTGCTTGTACATCTGAGGTCCACACCACCATGTTGTTTTTTTATGTATATAGAACCATAGCTTGTACACAGGCATGACAAATATAAACCATAGTCACTCCACATGACAGAAATGAGGCCTGGTTACATGACAACTCTTGAAAATAAATGGTTAAAAAAGCATTATTCAACTTTTCTTCAAGTTTTAGATGCAGAAGTGTCATAAAACTTGCACAATGAGCATGAATGAGATTAGTTCATAAAATGACATTTCTGCTATGCAGAGAGGTTAGTGTAATGTCCCCAGTATAGAGCTCAGGATAAGCCAACCTGCTCTTTAACCCATTCCTGTTGTGTGACCTTGGATAATATGATGACTAATCCTGCAGGCATACTTGTGAGCGCTCATCTAGACTGGGTTAAGTGAAGTGAGAAAGCCTATTTCTTTTGTTTTCAGTATCATTCTGTGAGCTGTATTCCATAAAAGGAAAAAAAAATCAGATTGTAGTGGGATTATGATCTGGTACATTGTGAATATTTATTCCCCCTACTGGTTTAATAAAAAGCTGATTGGCCAGAGGCAGACAGGAAGTATGGGCGGGGCTACCAGATTAAGAAAACTTTAGGAACAGGAAGAGCAAGATAGAGATGCCTGAGAGACACTACCAGAGATGCTAGCAGACACAGAGGAAAGAAGCTGAAATGCTGCTTTAAGAAAAGGTACCAAGCTGCATGGCTAAACAAGATAAGAATCATGGGTTAGTTTAAGAGCAAGAGCAGTATGTCTAAACAATCTGACAGCATGAAATGAATATAAGGGTCTGTGGTCTGGACCACAGGCCTAACAGGTCAGAGACTACATATAACACCAGCTGAGTACGTACATTCATCCCTGTCCTTCCTGACTAAATATGTACTGTGACCAGCATCTCAAGTTGCTGCTACCATGGTTCTCTACCGTAGAGGTCTGTACCCCTCAGCTATCAACCAACACTAACCCTTTCTTCTTTAAATTGCCTTTCTCAAGTATTTGTCACAGAGAAGAGACATCAGATGCTGACAGATTATTTAATATCTGTGAGCCATCTACTTTCCTCACTTTTGCAAATGGGCAGAGTCATACCATGCCCCCTAAAAGACAGGACAGAGTATTGAACAGACCCAAAGAGGGGTTTCAAAATATGGCAAAAAAATGAGCAACTGGGATTAGCTGTGGGTAATAAAAAGGGATCTTGGGATTTGCAGTAGAGAGACTTCTACACCCAGCACCTAGTATTCTGAATCCTTGTGTAATTTCACCATAGGAATGGACACCTGTGAAGGCAGAATTTCTGTAGTGCTTATGTCATGGGGGAATGGATTTTTGTGTATTTAATTAAGGTTTCTAATCAGCTCTTGTGAGATTAATTAAAACAGATTATCTGACGGGCCCAATCTGATCTCAGAAGCCTCTTAAAAGAAGCAGTTTTCTCTACCTTAGCGGAAAAGGAAGTCAGAAATGTATAGCAGGCAAGGATTCTGCCCAGTGCTGCTGATAGAAGGCAGGAAGCCCTAAACTGGAGGCTTGCTTCACAGTCAGCCTGGGAAGAGAAAACAGTCAAAAACCACGAGGGCTGAGTCTTTTGGAAGTTGCCTCTTGCCTAGAGCATGCAGAGGGCAGCTCAGTTAGGCTGCCTAGCTCTTAATCACTCTCAGGACTCCCTCAAGAGGGAAGCCAGTCAAATGTATACATATATATATAGACATATATATGTATATATATGTCTCTCTCTATATATATATATCCCCTTATGGACAGTCAGATGGTAAATGGCATTAAGATAGTTAAGTAATTTCTTATATACAAATATGAAATGTGCAATAAAGAGGTCAAAGGATGTGTATATAAGGGCTACCTGAGCTATCTAGAAAGACCATTAGGGCTTCTTAGAAAACAGGGTAAGAAGCTGAGAACAGAAACAAAGAATCAGCAAGGAGGACATGGTGAAGGGAAGGGCTGACAAAGAGTGATCCAACATTTTCAAAGTGAGAAACGTGGGATGGTTGTGAGATCCTGAACTGCCAGAAGGGAGGAAGATGGCCTGGCATATGGTACCACCTGACTCTAAGTAACCCCCTCTATTAGCTACTTTTCTCATTACCATGATATAATATTGTGATAAAAAGGCTTTATTTAGCTTTTAGTTGTAGAGGATTTGAAATCATCATGGTAGGAAACAATTAGCAGGAGGCAGCTACAGCAGGGTCAGGGTTAGGGTTAAGGAGATCACAGTCCGCTCAACATGCAAGAAGCAGAAAGAGTCACCTGGGATTGGGGTGAAGCTATGAGCTCTCAGAGTGCCCTGGCCCCTGTACTGTACTTCTCCACCAAATCACCACACCCTGAACATCCCATAGCCTTCTCAAATGCAGCTGGTGGATCACATGTTTACATATCTTAGTCTATGGGGATATTCCTCATTCAGAACCTCACAATAGGTCTATAAATTTAATCAGAGCATTTTTTTTTACATTTTGATTTGTATATATTCTAGCTAAATTATTCTGATTTTTAAAACAATAATAGTTAGACTTTGTAATTTTAATTTTAGTCATCGTGTTGAATACATTATAACCTAATTTTTATCTTTTTTCTGAAATGGAAATCTGTTGACTGGTTATTTTAGTTTCATCCAAACTCTCCATAAAGCTCTTTGGTTTGCTTCCCCCAGCCTGAGAATATTAGAGTATTCTGCTAGGAATTACAGACAACCCTAATCAAAGCATTATTATCTTACCTGTAAGCAGTCAGAAAAGTTGGTAGCAGACTTTTGCCACAACATGCTGGGTTTTGGTTCTTTCTTACTCAGTTTTATTTTATTCAGTACAGATTGCTTGCTTTGCCTGAGACATTTTTGGTGTTACTTAACCTGGTGAGGGACCCAGTGCAAAAATTCCTTTCTATTAATAGTCGGATAAAAATGATAAAGCCTTATAGAAGTCTTGAAACTTTTGTGTTGAAATAATAATATTAACATGTGATCTTATTTCATGATACATCCATAGACATTTCAGAGAGATGAACATTTGGGACCCAATTTTTATTATATATATATGTATATAATATATATATATTGGGGGAGCCTAACTTTTAAATCCTAGATTGGCAAATGTTCTTTGTCAAATAAAAGAACATCTTGCTACGTGCCACAGTGAATTATGGTTTTCCAACTATTTTATGATGATCACATCAAAGAAGATGATTTTATCTTCAGACCTGAGATGTTACACAGTGACACTGGCATGTAAAGTTTTTAATTTAATTATAATAAAGTGCTGCAAACACCCGGAAATAATTTTTGAAAGTAAACTCTGATGGCTTAAAAGAAGCATTCTAATGCAAATCCAAACTGCATTGAGATTCCATTTTACCCCACTCATAATGGCAGTCACTAAGAAAACAAATGACAGGGAGAGCCAGAGGTGCCTGTGATATCAGAACTCCTAGAGTGATATTGGAAATGGAGATGGAGAGAATAAGGTTGGAGTGCACAGTAGAGTGAAAGCAAGAGAGACCTTACCCCAACAAGATAGAAGAGAAACCATGCTTCACATGGTAGGAGAAATCCAGCTTCTCTAAGTGTTCTTTTGACCTTCACATGCCTGTTGGGACACATATGTGCCCACAGTCTGTCTGTCTGTCTGTCTGCCCATCTCTCTCTCTCTCTCTCTCTCTCTCTCTCTCTCTCTCTCACACACACACACACACACACACACACACACACACACACACATGCACACACATACACAGAGAGGTGATAATGATAAATATAACAATTTTAAAAAGAAAACCCTTAAACACTGTAGGTACAGATAGGAAGTAAGTCTGAAGTTTCTCAAAAAAAGCTAAAAATAGGTCTTCCACATGACCCTGAAATAGTACTCCTGGGTGCCCCAAAGCAAAGAGATTTTACTTATCAATGTTTATTACAGCCCTCGATTAGTCACAATAATCAATGTTTATTATGCAATATTTGTAATTATTGTGGCATAATTTTCAATAGTTAAATTATAGAACCAACCTGTGCCTCATCTTTGCATGGTTCCAGGGATTGACCTAACGGGGATCATAAGCAAATAAAGGACAGATGCTTGGACACATAATGGGGTAGTGGTCAGGGCTCTCAAGTGGAGAAGCTGCAATGCCTTAGAAGCTCAGCTTATTTATCATGTCCAGTCAAACAGGGAGGTAGAGTTTTTGCATGCAGCTCAACATGGGTTAATGGTATACAAGCTGAATCAAGGAAACAGGTTTAGCCAATCTTGGAGCAGTCTCTATAGTGAACAGTCTTCCAGCCATAAATATCTGGGAGGAGAAAGATGTGGTGGTCATTTACCCACACACTGCTACTATATTCACTTGGACTAGAAGGCTTTGTCATTTCCCTGAATCCTAGCCTGGGGAAAGCTTTGGCATTCCCATGGGTCTGAGACGTTAGAGTTTTCATGTGCTCATGTCAGTGTCAGCAACACACATTCACCCAGGACTTTACTCATTTCCCACAAAGCTGGATGTTCAAGGACAAAGGAATAGATAAATAAAATGTGTTATAGATACACAATGGAATCATTTCAGCCATATAGAACAAGTAATTCTGTTTTGCAAGGTGGGTGCAACTACAGATAATCACATCAAAAATATAAATGCCATATGCTTTCTCTCATTTATGGGCCATAGATTTATTGTTATATATAATATGTAATACATACATACACACATATATACACATGTGTATATATACATATATATACATATATAATAAGGGCCACACATCATGTCCAGATACATATAATCATGTATACATATATGACAGGGAATAGAAGTGAAACTCTTTAGGGGACAATGGGAACTGACTGAGTGGAAAGGACAATTGTGAAAGTATGGGGGCCTAAGGAGAAAGTATGGGGGCCTAAGGAGAAATATGCTCAGCATACATTATATCTTATTCTAAATTTTAAAAAGAAGTAAAAGAAACCATATTTCTTAAAGACCATGGCACCCAATATGAGACTGTTTCTTGTATGCAGAGTTGAGTGTTGGAAGAAGGAGCTAGCTGTGTTCTGACTGAGCATGCCTTTGAGTTCTTTGCCAGACTGTACCCTAGGTATCTGCCAGACCTTAGTTCTCATCTGAACTTCACTGGAGAAGGTCTGTTTCCAGGCTCCACAGTGTTGACAGTGTTTACCTTTGTGAAAGTTTTCCTGTTGGTGCCCCCCTCTTTTTTTAAAGCCTACAAATTTCCATTCTTTGCCATGTGGGTCCTCCTAATACTTCTTGCTCTTGTGTAAAGCTATAGATACACACTGCCATTTAAAATAATGGAGCCTTTAATCATAATTTTTAGTCTTACTTTCCCATGTTCATTTTTTCTACATACTCAGAGACCCACATATTTTTCTTTTTATCTCTTTTCTAGCAACTTCACTGTTTGCAAAGCCTTTTGTACAGGTCTTTCCATTTAGGGCTACATTGGCTCTCTGTCTAATGATGTCTGGCATATCATTTCATGTCATGTCACATAACTTTCCTCTTTGACATTACATATTTTTTTTACCCAAAGAACATTCAAATGAAGAAGAGTAATAAAATGAAGACAAGGATGAAGTATGAAATGCTGAAAAAAAAAACCCTAGTTTAACCAGTTATCTCAGGTTTATATAAGATGCTGGCATTTTATGACCTGAGTATATCATGTTTCATTTCCATTTCTATCTCATTCCATCTCAATTGCAGATAATAATTATTAACTATCTGATTATGACTATGGTTTATTTTGCTAGTTAGTGAAGACTTTTATTCACTAATTAGAATCTTAGAGTTCCTGTATACACCAGAAGAAAGGAAAAAAAGAGCAAAAGCCTGAAAAAAACCCCAAGCTCCTAAATATGTCAACCCCCCCTTGCCTTGTGGTTAGCTCATGTTGGTTAGTGTCAGTCAAGAATGCACTTCCTACCCCCCTTTTAAGTTTACCATTGATTTAAGTTTCTTTTTGTTCCTGTGGAAAACACCATGAGTATAAGCATCATAGGTCAGGAAAAGGTTTATTTGTTTTATACTTCCAGGTCAGTGTCCATCACTGAGGGAAGTCAAACCAGGAACTCAAGACATCCCTGCTTATTATCCCACACAACAATACTCTGGACCAGGGGACTTACTTTATAGCCAAGATGTATAGCATAAACCATGGAGGATGCTGATTTCTGGCTAGGTATTGCACAAATTCTATTTGGTATTATAATAAAAACTTAAAGCCAGATACTGGGGGAAATCTGATGTATCAGAGAGACAGGAGACAAACCACAGCCACTTCTCACCCAACCAACTCCTCAGACCTGTCTCCATAGATCCTCCAACAGCAAGCTTCTCTGTCCTCAGGGAAGTAGCAGGGGAAACTAAAGTCCTCCCTTCTCTTCCTCTTCCCAGTTATCTTATTTCCTGATTCAACTTTCTTAGAGCTAGGATTAAAGATGTGTGACACCACTGCCAGGCTGTTAGGTCTTGAACTCACAGAGATCCAGAAGGATCCTTGCCTCCCAGAGTCTTGAAGAGATTAAAGGTGTGGGACACCACTCCTTGACCTTCATGGCTTTTCTGTGGGTCATCCTGCCCTCTGAGATTCCAGAGAAATTTTATTAAATATACAATATACTACCATACCTAGGTCACAGGTTCAGCCATGTGGACCAGTCCAACTTTCCAGGAACCACACAACTGTTTAATCTCTTGTATCAGTGAATGTTTCCCTATAAACTGTAATAAATATTAACCTTTTAAAATCAGTTGCCAGTGATTATTATTGATGACAATGGGAAGTAGGGTTTGAGAATTCAAAGGGCCATCCTTTTCACAGCTAGCTCTTTCTGTTTTCAAAGTACAGATCAGGACTTGTAATCTTTTAGCTACTTTTCCAGCATCTTGCCTTCCTGATGCTATGCTGTTATTTTTTGTTGCTGTTGTTTTTTTCATGGTAATCATGGAACTGTGAAGCCCAACACACACTTTATTTAATAGGTTGCCTTCATCATGGTGTCTTCTCACAGCAATAGAAAAGTAATTAAGGCAGTCCAGGATCACAGGCTTAGGGAATAGTGATACCTACAGTGGGCAGGGCCCTCTTACATCAATCAGTTAACATTCAAGTCAGTCCCTTGCCAGACATGCCCAAGGGCCAGCCTGATCTGGTCATTTCACGTGACTCTAGGTTGTCAAGTTGACAACTAAACTAATTTTGAGAATCATATTCCAAAAAGATAAAAATAGTTTTCCCTACAGAATGAAGTTCAGAGTCCACAGCAAATCATTAAGGAATGATTGATGAAGAGTTGTGGCTGCTAAATGTGCAGCTGAGATGCCACGAGCTTTATTGTATCAGACATTACTTTAAATCTTCAACTAAACTAAAATACATTTTCCAAAATGACTACCCTCTTTCCCAGCACAGACATTTTGGAAAAATCTAAATGATGTTCATAATCCTAACTCTAGTTTAAATTTTCAGCTGGTAGTTTTAAGCCTCTGTTAATACTCCATGAAGCATCTGGATCCCCAGAGACTTGCAGATGACTAGCTGAAACTCATGGTTCATTCATATTTCTCACTGTTTCTGTCTTCACTGACTTACTGCCCTCCCAGCTTATAAATTTGTTCCTCTTCTCAGAGTAGTACTGAAGGATTGGTTGAGAAAAATTAAATACATTTTTCTCATTCTTAGTGTGATCATTAAATTGAGCAGTGTGAGAGGTTTTGAAGTTTAGGGATGCGTAGGCCTGCTATAGTGGATGAGTGTAATTTGGCAAGGTGGTGGCCTAACTTTAATCTGATTCCCTAAACACAGTTTCTCTGCCGCCTTCCAATCATCCTGAGTGGTCGACAGTTTATTAAGTTCTTCTCTCCTCAGAAATGCAGTTCTGTAGAAGTCATACCTCACAGGGATTTTCTGCAAGATGGTATGAACTGAGCCAAACAAGAGCATTTGTAGATTTTTTAAAAAAATATATTTTGCACATCTCAGTTCCAAGAGCAACAAGAAGACATAAGTGCTCAGAAGTATGTGTATGACTTATAACATTTGAGAATCAGAACTAGTCTATTCTGTTTGATTTTGGCATGGAAATGTATTTAACTGTGCAATTTCAAGATGATACTTTACTCCTTTTATTATGCTGCAGGGAAAGAAAGAGACTGATAGATTATCACACTGTGACTGTAAAATACTAAGTATAGTATCTAAGCCTTCAGTTATGGTTAAGAAGGAAGAAAATGGCTAGAACCTACCCAATTCTTGTATCCACATTTGATACTGAAAGTAGAGATGTGAATTGAGATCCAGTTTCAGATTTTCATAGTTTCCCCTGAAGTGGAAAACTAACCTCCCAAAAAACAATTGAAATGTGGAAATTTCCACACACATTTGATTTGTTGTTGGGACCTTCTTAATCTTTAGAGTATCTATTTAGAAAAGTATTTTAGGTGAATAAAATATACAAGAAAATAAATTTGAGGTTGGCACTTTCCTTCAGTTTATCTTCATGGAAATAGGATAATGTAATTTTTTTTTCACATAAGCAGTTATTGGAAATATCAACAAATTGGAAAGTCTGTGTGTTCTGCTGTCATTCTGAGCTGGCTAATGAAGAACCATAAAGGAATCCTGAGTATTTTTAAGGGATGGAGCAGTAATGCCCTGTGGGGTTTTGAACCTTCTTCTGTGTACTGATGCTTGCCACCCATACTTCTTTGTTCTCAAGCCCCAGTACGTCAGCCCTGTTCTTCCTCAAGCTATCCCCTGCCAGGTTACTCAACACAACTTTTTTTGACCACTGTCTGCTTCAGCAGCTAAACAAGTGCATTCTCTTTTCAAGGTTCAACCTCATATATTAGTCATGTTTCTAATTTCATATAATCAGAATATTCCTTGTCTGTCATGGAAAGTCATGTATCTTCTCTTTGAGTTAACACAGTTATAATAAATGTCTCAAATTTAATTACATTTGAATTCTACTTAGCAATAGCTAATAACATTGTCTCAAGGGATAACATTTTAAAAATTATTTCTTTTAATTTTGAGATTATAATCAAGTCATTTCCCTTCTTCCCTGTTTTCCTTCTAAACTCTCCCATGTACCTCTTCTTACTTACTTGGGCACTTTTTATTTATCATCAAGGAAACTTCTTTTTGCAGTAGATGGAGACCATCACTGAAAACAGCAGTCATTGAAAATGCAGAGTTGTAGAGCCCAGTCCCAGTGGATGGGTCTAAATATTCCAGTATCTAAGGCTCAGGGGACATTGTGGAAGAGGACATTGGGAAGATTTTAAGGACCAGGGAGTTTTCTGGGAGGTTGTGTTTCTTGTAACGTGTGCAAAGCTATACTATAAATTCTCACTAACATGACTTTCCAAAGCTGAGCTGAACAAGAATGACACCATTGCACATGCAAAAATGGACAGGGGAAATTCCACAAAAATCACAGTTCTGCACAAGGCATTATAGGCAGCTCAGGAAAACTGGGAGTCGGAGAGGGGCCTTCCATGAGAAGAGCACACCATTTTGTTGTTCAATGCTAAATAATTAGTTCTGCAAACATACATATAAGTAATATTATTGTACTATAGGAACATACATGCTTAAATGCATACACAAATCTGTTTTCTTATGGGATATTATAACAATTAAAAATAGGGCATGGATTTGAAAAAGAGTAAGGATTGGTATATAGCAGTGTTTGGAAGAAGAAGAAAAAAAATGATATATTAATCTTAAAAAGGAAAAGTATAATTTGTTTGTTACTTACATAACCCTGAAAATAAAATTAAATAACTTCATAAAAGTTACACATCATTGTGGGGTATTGCGGTATGAACCCGCCATGAGATATGTTTTAAATGAGGTTTATTTTGTGAGAATCACTTACAAAACAGAGGAGGTTTTAAGAGGAAGTGAAGGAATAACCACACGCCGCACCACACAACTCCCACGCCACCAGCCCACCACCGCGCACTTCCCGGAAGTGCCCCATCGTGAGTGCTCCCAGCCCTGTGTGAGAGAATGCCTGCTTCCTGTCTCTCTCTAGGTGTTGTCTGAAGCTCGTTCTCGTTGAACATGCCCCTCTCGGCTCCGGCGATCTGCCACAACTTGTTCACATGTGTAGTTTCTGATTTCCTGCTACATCTCCCCCTTTTGTCTAAATAGGAAAGTTTTAAATTAGGTATAAAACTATATACTATAAGGATCATCATAAGGCAGTGTCTAGGAAAGAAAAAGGTTTTTAACATAAGTGAGGTCAAACTACTGCTAACAAACAACAACTACAAAGTGTAAGTTAATATCTAAAATGTTGATACGAGAAAATTCACAGGGATTGTTTTAAGACTGTTTATCTTAAACAATAATGTTTTAACACCTGAATGTCTTTGCTGAAATGTGAAGTAATAACAACCTCAACTATCTAATCTTCAACACCATCAAGACCTGAGAAGGAAAATATATACCTGAAGTTGGAAGTATGAAGTAACTTCCAGAATTTAGGAGAAGACAACGACAGTTAACTACCTGGACAGTCATCCACCACTTCTCTGTACAACGGGAACATCTATCCTTGTGGCTAATGGCCTATGATATCTGACAAGTCTCTATAGAAGCAGAGTATTTTTTGGTAGGACCGTCTTATCCTGTCTAGGCAAGCTTCGGTAGTCTCTATCCCTCATCCTGCTCATCTATTTTGGATAGTGAGTACGCTGACAGCAGAAGGGGCAAGAGTAGTCTTTTGTTCTTTAGGCCATTATTTGCCAAACAAGACAATCTCTTTGTAAGATGTCTGTGATGTTTAACACCACTTTGAGAAAGGAACGGTGATGCCAGGAGTTGTCATGTCTCTCAAGGCCAAATTTGAGATAACAAAATCTTGAATGCCATATTTTTTTGGTCTATGAAGTGGCTGAAGACGCCTATTTATTTGGTATATTTTGACATGTTTTTGAAAAGCCTGAGTATCTTGACTGTTAGGTGATAAATCTGAGTAACAATAATTTGTAATCTTAATCAACCAAGAAAGTGAGGCTAACATTGTAAAAATAGGCATTTTAAAATGAGTGTACAGCTCTTCTAAATAATTTTAAGTATAACAATCTTAGGAAAATTGACTAAAATATACATTTTATACTAAATGACAACAATATCTTAACTATATATCATTATATATAATATATTTAAACAGATTTATATAAAACAACTCATGTGTATAGTATAACAAATGTTATGACTATCATAAATAATTAGAGGTAGAAATTGCATTATGGAAATGACAAGGCACTTAATACACATCAATGTGCAAAATATTTTAGGCAGAGGTAGACACATGCAAAATAGGGCAATTATATATTTAACTTTGTATCAATATATATTATCTCAATCAGACATATAGATTAATTTCTCATTTGTGTCAATATACAAACACTCGGACCATGTTCAACTTTGTATCAATATATATATTATCTAAATTAAACATATAGATTGATTTTCTATTTGTATCAATATATAAACAACTCCTGTGCCACCGGGCCCGACACCGCACACTTCCCGGAAGCCCCGCCCCATCGTGAGAGCTTCCGGCCCTGCACAAAAAAAGGCCTGCTTCCTGTCTCTGTCAAATGTTGTCCAAAGCTCGTTCTCGTTGACCATGCCCCTCTTGGCTCCAGCGCTCTGCCACAACTCGTTCACATGTGTAGCTTCTGATTTCCCGCTACAATGGGGAAAAATATACAAGTATGCTGATACAGAAGTGATTTAAGGGGATGTTGAATCTACCTTAATTCAGGGGGTAGCTGTTGATCTCTCTATATTTTACATTGGTGTGGATTCTGGTTTGTTGAGGCAGGTTTGGGATCAATTTTGTTATAACTGTATTATATTTCTACTCTTACTTAAGGTATTATGTTTATGTAATTCCTTTGTAATTGTAATGTAAGAAATGCAGATTAATAGTCACCTATGATAACCAAACTTACAGTTATGTTAGGTTTTGTTTTAGATATACAATGTATTTCAATTAGATAGGTTATCTTCAATCACTTCAAAGACCTAGAATATGACATTTAAAATGTTTAAAGAACTTAGACTTTTTTGAACAGTGAGACATGTCTGCTCCTGGCTGCACAAGTCTACTTCAAGAGGATGATGAATAAACTCCATTTGAAATGTACTTTCTTTGTGGCAAAAATTAGTCACTGGATAAGAAAGTGTTCTTCTTTCAACTGTCTGACAGTATGCTGTATAAACTGGATGTGTAGGGCCCATAAGAAAGTGACTTCTGAACTTTGGCAGAACAAGCCAAGATTATTTTTCAGTTTCCTGCTTCTCAGAGAAAACTTTCAGACATTCTGCAGGACACAGAGGGATGTGACTGATGAACTATGCCAGAAGGGGCAGAGCAGTCCTTCCAATTTCCTGCTTCACTGAAAAGTCTGCCAGAGACTCTAGGCCTGTTGGCTAAAGATTGATGCTCCAGCATTACAAAAGAACTATGGGAGGCTGTCCAGGTAGCCAGATGTCTCTGTCATTTCTTTTGAATTTGGAAGTTGCTTATAATGCCCTTTCTTACTTAGATAATATTATATCATTAAATGGTCCTTGATGTAGTTGAAGATTAGATAGTTATAATTATAGTTTTTTTTTTAGCCATAATAAAAGGTAAATTATCTATGAAACTTTGGGATCACATGGATAAAGGAGATGATAGAATATTTTCTTTAATTTTGCTAAATACAAATAGTCTAGATAGTGTAACTGTAATTCTTTCTTGATAGATGGTTTGTTCTATGTAATTTTGCTATGCTGAAATTGAAAAATTCCTTTTTAATTAGACAGAAAAGAAAAATTATATTAGATGTCTTTTTGTATGCTTTGTGAATTATCACTGGGTAATAAAGGAACTGTTTTGGCTCATAGCAAGGCATCTTAAAAGCAGGCATGAAATCCAAGCATAGATAAAGAGGAAGGAGGGCAGAGTCAGGGAAAGACCCTGTGACCTGCCTTTGAAACAGCAAGATGTAAAGGATTTCGGGTAGGCCACAAGCCACTTGGCAAGACATAGATTAATAGAAATGGATTATGATTCAAGAGCTAGCAAGCAATAAGCCTGAACCACAGTCCAAACAGCATGTAATTAATATGTCTTTGTGTAATTATTTGGAACTGTAGGTCCAGACCTCCGAACTAGGCTGGGCCAGAAACTTCTTACTACAATATGCTTACATTTTTTAAAAGTTTTCCCTTTTTATTTTATTATTTGTTGTTGTTTCTGGCAGTGTGTGTATGTGTGCATGGATGTGCATGAGTAAGATGGTGTCTCCCTATGTAGATGAGACTGGCCTGGAATTTGTAGTAATCTCTCTAGCCTGCTTCCCAAGTACTGGGTTCCTGGCATGAGAACTATACATAGCTAAAATTTGCTTTCCTGTTCTTCATTTATCATGGGATGTTACCTTTTCTTCTCAGACTAGAAAGACATTTGCTTTTCATCTTATTACTTTCAGCCCCATAAATGTTGAGTAGATCGTGTCTGGATCAATTACTTTGGGAATCATTATAGATGAAATAAAATCACCTATGGAAAATGTGTGACTAGACATAAGTTGAGGATGTGGACTTTGAGAGAATGGGGAAATGGAAGAACCATGCAAGATAACTGGATTTCCACTTCATTTTAAACCAGAATTTGAAATAAATGACAACCTCATTAATAATTAAAATCACAAATCTAGAGTATAAATAACAATTTTATAATGAGTTGATGAAGGAGAAATTAAAAGTTTTCACAAAGAATTAGGAAATTTAAATTTTATCATATATTTTATAGCAAGGAAGGAGATATTTTTTTAAGAACATACCAGTCACAGTAAAGATTGCAGGGAGATCAGCTGAAGATAAATGTGTGTGAACCATCTTCACTGGTTTTGACAACATGAGGTTACCAAGAAGCCCAAGGTGGAAAAGTTGGATTGAACAAGTTAAATAGAAATGAAAGGTGATTGACTGGAAGCTATATGTTTTTAAAAAATAAATTAGCTATGTAGAGAAAAATCAGAACAAGAAAAACTGGAATCTGTGAGCATATGGGTTGTTCAGTTTAGGCTTGACAGGGCTGAACCTGAGTTAGTTGAACAAGAGTGTCCCAACATTGACATCTGAGAAAAGGATTCTCATTTTATTATACATCATCAGTCATAAAGGTATCAAATTCAAGGGAGAGTTTTAATGAGTTTATACTTTTCTAGAAAGACAAGTCAAGGTCACGAGGTTATACATTTTTGTTCAGTGAAACGTCACAAAAAGGAGAATGAATAATGTTTGTGTTTTCTTATGTCATATAAAGCAATACATGCTCAAGTTTTTGAGCAAATGCATGTGACTATTCTATAGTCAGCCTTGTACACTTGGAGCAGCCAGTAGAAGCATTGGTTGGAAGAGGGAAGCCCTTTGACTTTCTAGAGTTGCTTCATTTTCAAAGCATGAAAGTTTATGTTAAAAAATGGGCTGGTTTCAAATTATTTCTACTGTATAAAGAAGAGAAAAACACAAAATATTAAAAACATATTTTGCTAATGCTTGCTTTCCTCAAAGATAAAGAACTTGTAGCTTAATATTCTTCATAAGATAGAAAAAATAGAAAATGCAAATGAGCCCAATATTTCTGCTAGTAAGAGCAGGCAGTCATACTGGGGTAGACCATTTTTGGAATTCTTAGTTACCTTTCATGTTTATGGGTGGCCTCACTCTTTTTTCTTTCTGTCATTTCTGCTAGGGTTTTTTTTTCCATTTATCTTTTCTATGAAGAGTTCATACACAAGAAGTGGACTAACGTTCTAGTTCTAGGAAGTTTTCTGTCCCTTCCTGCTTTCATCTTGCTGTACATTCTAATGATGCCACTCCTGTTCTTTGTGGTATTAGCTGCTAATAATATAATCCAGACTCTCAGGAATGCTAGTCTGCACCCTTAAGCTTTACCCTTCAGAGACTCTGAAACCCAAATTTTGCCTATGTGAAGTTTTGCACAGTCTCCCTGCCATGTGCCTGGTGTGAGGATGGTAAAGTCATGTAGAAAACAGTGACTGAGAAAAAAGTGATGTCAGCAAATTACCAGATTTCCCAAATGAATAGTGAGGATTGTTGTTTCTTCCAAGTGATGCCAAAAGCTAAAATTTTCTTTAAAATAACTTTAACAGTAACTTGTTTCAAAAAATGGATAATGGTACCACCTCTACCTACTGTGAAAAGTATATCTTCCTAAAAAATGGCAGACACAATATTACATTTTATTTTACTCTTAATGCTTACTTGGTTATACAATTTCCTTTAATACTACCATATAGCAAGATTTATTATTACATAGTGCTAACCCCAAGTGACATCATGTCAATTTCATTCAGTTTCTAAAAGCACCATATAGCATTTATGCCTATTTTGTCAAGGTCAGCACTTGATAAGGTTTCTTCACTCATTCTCAAAGCCAAGGTCAAGGCTAGCTATTTTAGTCTGTATTGATTTCCCTACAGCTTGTGCAAACCTCTTATTAGCTGTATCACAAATTTTGGCACTAAAATGCACCCCAGAGTTCAGCTTCATTGACTGAAAACATGTTCCAATGAGGAGTGAATCTGTTGTACTCAGGAATTTTATTCTCACAACTAATGACAAAGTCAGGACACAGGTCAAAATTTTAATAAATACTTAGGGAACTGAAACATAAGTGAGTGACCTTAAAATAGAGGGAATATAATTTCATAGAGAAGTGTTAGGAGTCTTCATAGCCAGGAGGTGGTGGTGGACACCTTTAATCTCAGCATTTGGGAGGCAGAGATAGGTGGATCTCTTTGAGTTCAGGCCAGCCTGGTTTACAAAGTGAGTTCCAAGACAGCCAGAGCTGTTACACATAGAAACCATGTCTGGAAAAATAGAAAAAAAAAATCACAAAGCAAACCAAATAAACCAAACCAAAAAAAAAAAAAAAATCCTTTGACAACAACAGAGCTGAGTGTTGGAATGGCGTAAGTTTATATATTCTGAATTTTTCCATTTGCAGCATAATCTAAAATGTAGTTGGATAATATCTAGGGGGAAGGTCTGCCTTTCTCAAGGCAGGGACGTTTCTAATTACTGCTGGAAACAGGTTTGTATTATATTGTGTCACAGCCCCTTCCTTATGGCTCCTACCAATGACATCATCCCTACAGCCCCCTCTAGAAACATACTGCCCTTGGGCTTCTCTATTCCAACAATGTCTTATATTTTAAGTTGTTATTTGTGGCATTTTGTCAGCATGTAATAGTAACTTCTTCACAAATTATCTTTTAATCGTGTAGAAATTATTATTTCATACAACAGCAAGAGGCAAGATGGAATCCAGTGCTGGCTGGTTTTATTTAGTTATTCAAGGATGGCATAGACATTTGGGATATGTTTTCTTCCCTTTTTCTCTTCTGTCATCATCGTGGTATCTTTTTCATTAGTCCTGTGGGCAGATGACCTCTTTGCATGTATCTGACCAGAAAAGGATAATAAATTATCTTTCCTCGTGTTTCTCTATAGAGAATGAAGACATTTCCCCACACAAATCCCTCAGCAGGCTTCATGTTCCTTAGTAAAAATGCATGCCTATGGCAATTCTGGGTTAGCATTAACTGAACTGGTTTAGAAAGACTTTCTGTTGAGGACTCAAGGATGACATGGCACACCGCTGCCATACGCTTCCTGTTCGGTTTGTTCATCTTTCAAAGATGATTATCAGTCACAGGATGGACACCCTCTACATAGTGAGATAATTAATTAGTCACCAGGTTATCACCATGCTAACTCTAATAAGAGGCCCTTGGAATGATAGCATTTTACAAAAATCCAAGAACCACAAAGTGCACTTTTTCATTAAGTAAAGGCAGACTAAGTTAAAAAGGGAGTTCTTCATAAGAAATGCATTAGTTTATTTGTATACAATCTATAAATGTCCTTAATATCTTTTCATACCTGGTACTTTACAAAAGCTATTTCAGTTTTACATTCTATTTGGGATATAAAAATATACCACATGCTCAGATATAAGCATTTAATGTATTGTTTAAGTTATGATTGTATCTAAAAGAGTATTTGGTAGTTTTCAAACAAGTGTATTTGTCTGGGCTTGGTAACCAAACTTTTGTTCTTTTAAAATTTTATTTTTATTTATTTATTGTGTGTGTGTGTCTCTGTGTGTATGTGTATGTGTGGGTCTGTGTGTATATATATATATATATATATATATATATGTGTGTGTGTGTGTACATATGTGTCTGTGCGTCTGTGTGTGTGTGCCATGATGTGCATGTGGAGGTCCAAAGACAGTTTGCAGGACCTTACTTCTCTTTGCATGAAAGGGTCTCTAAAGCTCAACCTCAGGAACTCAGGCTTGGCTACAACCACCTTTAGGAGCGGAGCTATCTCAGAGACCCCCTCCCCCTTTTTAAATTCTTCCTGAGGAAACAAATGATGACCTCAGCATTTTAAAATGTTTCCTTTCCACCAGGCTCATTCGGGGCAGTAATTTAATGTATAATTGGTAAACTAATTGAGAAGTTCCAGTGCTTTCCTGCAGATGGTGATTACAATGGGATTTGCACAATTGCTGCAATAAAATAATCTCCAAACAGAAACAAAGCAAACCTTGAGATGTCAAGTTCTTTGTTAAGACACTTTTCATACTAAAAGAAATTGTTTCATAAAGATATACCAGCAGTAGATTTACAATAATTGAAAATTTCTGATAAATACGAGGGCCCATCAAATACACATAAAAACATATTCACCTACCATCATAAAACCTAAGAAAAACTATTGAATTTTTCTTTCATTGTGTAGATAATTTCTTAGCTGTCATATAAATGTTTGGCAGAGCACACCATTTCAGTAGTTACAATATATTATTCAAGAAACATGTTTTCTTTTTAAGTGTTGGAACATTTTTTGTTGTATTTATTATCTTATTTATCAAATAAATTTGAAGAAAGTTGATTACTAGGTACTGCAAAGCAGAGTAGGAATTAGTTCTTTTCCTTCTGATTGTATTATTTATTAGGTTAATCGTCATCTTTTACCATCTGAGGAAAAACAAAACAAATAGATAATAAAGGCATTGCTTCACCAAGACGGCTCTGGAGAAAAATACACAGTAGACAAGAGATGTAGACCAATGTATGGAAGACTGAAAAAGAGAAACACTTGAGGTAAATATCTTCCGTTTTCTCTTCTCCTCTTCTGCCAAAGGTCAGCCAATAAAATCCAGCAGGCAGAACTCCAGGGAAGTTCAGGGAGTGAAGGAGCTGTCTGCTTGTGTAATATTTGCAAAAACTCACCACAATGGTGCTCATTCTCTGCTAAGACTTCAGCAAATGAGGTATCTAATCATAAGTTGAAAAGAACCCATGCCCTTTCAAAGTTAAAGTGAATAGTAGCAAGAGAGCATTTGTGTTTAGTGAACCGCCTTAGTCTCTTTAGTATAAAGGAGTTCAGCAGGAGGAGACCAAGGCAAGATTATTTGAGAGGGTCCTAAGGACATCAAGAACAGAGTGTGATGCTTTTCTTCTCTGCCCTTCTTCTCACAGGCTCTGGAGGAAAGGGTGATGGTCCTTGTTTCTTACTGTAAGCGAAGTGAGCCCAATGGTAGAATCAAATTGAAAAGTTCAATTTGGTTGCATGGGTTTCATAAATTTACATTTGGCCCATTTCAGAGAAGTTTAAATGTGCTCAGCTAGGAGGGAGGGGAATATGGTTATCTTTTTTTTGTAGTCAATCTGTGGATATCCTAGACTGTCAAGATCACTTTGGCAAGACTGGATCTTGACATGGACAATTCAGTCAGTATAACTGTAGATACAGAAGCAGAAGATTTTATTATTCATTGTCTTGTGTGAACATGTGTGTGTGTGTGTGTGTGTGTGTGTGTGTGTGTGTGAAAGAGAGAGCAATGGAGAGAAGGAGAGGTTAATATATATCACTTTATTCAGGCAATAGACACCGGGTGTCCTTACCTGGAGATCACTCAAGAGGCTTGGGAAATGACCCAGCAGATAGGGTTTGCCATAATGGTAGTAAGAGGAAGACCCAAACAAACATCCCCAGAACCTTCATTAAAGGCCAAAGCATTTATCTACAGTTAAGGATGAGGGATGTGTAGAAAGGAGGGTCCCTGGAGCTTTCTAGCCAGACAGTCTAATCAAATCAGTGAGCTCAGATTCAGTGAGAGATTTTCTCTCAGAAAGATGAAAAGAAGTCTTGGAAAACTACTGGCTGGCCCCCACATTCAATGCACCCACATATATACAACGCCCATCTACTTGACTATGTACTCACACATCAAACAGAAAACAGTAAAATGAAGAACCAATCTCAAAGGAGGAAAATCAATTTAAGCCTTCTACAAGCCAAAGGCTAGAAGCCCAATGACCACAGCCCTCTTGAGAAAGACATGTCTTGTCCATCTCTTTGCTTTTTCTCTTAGCCCCAACTCTGGAGGGGTATAAATGAGTGACTGTCATTGAATAGAGGAGAGAAGAATGAAATGTGTAAGCCTTGGAAATAGCAGACACTTCTTTCTTTTTCTGAAGCGGTCAAGGTTCCACACTGAGGTAGTAGTATGTCACATCAGCCTGGCCATCAAGATGGAAGAAGTTAGGTAGTGATCCTACAGCAGGAAGACAGACATCTGAAGGACAAGGGAAGAGAACTCAGAATGAGACTTACCTTGCCGAAATCTTTTTCTTGGACCTTGTAGCCTCTAGATGTTAGGAATATGTTTCTTCTGTTTAAACCATACAGCCTAAGGCTATTCGCTATGGCAAACCCAAGAACTGAGCATGGCAGTGCTCACTGTTCTCCACAGAGAAAGCAGATTATTGTATATGTTGTGTTTCATGCTAAGGCAAATGACAACTACTTTTTACAAAACTATTTTCATTTTTGAAGATATGGAGTAATATATTGTTTTCCATATGGCCTTGGTCCTGTATTACTTTCTATTGTTAATATCTCTTAGAGCCAACTATGGTTCTATAGAGACTTTAAAAATTTCTCTCCCACTCCATCATGTTCTTACCCTTTCATATCCTCCCCTCTACTCCACCCCCCAGGCTTAGGAGATCTCTTCTATTTACACTTCCCAGGGTGATCCATGTGTTCCTCTTAAGGTCCTACTTGTTAGTTTGCTTCTCTGGAGTTGTGGGTTGTAGTCTGGTTATCCTTTGCTTTCTGTTTAGTATCTACTTTTGAGTGAGTACTCTCTCCCAGCTAGCCCAGCTGTTTTACTTCCTGGTTCAACTCTGCTAAGAGCTAGGATTAAATGTGTGAGTTATCACTGCCTGGCTCTTAGGCCTTGAATTTACAGAGATCCAGGAGGATATATATTACCCTAGTGAAGAGATTAAAGGCCTGGGTCACCACTCCCTGACCTCATGGCTTGGCTGTGGGTGATTCTTTCCTCTGACATTCCACATAAATTTTATGAAGTATACAATATATCACCACAGAATACATAGCATGTTTGTCTTTCTGTGTCTGGATTACCTCACAAAGAATGATATGTTCTAGTTCTATCCATTTGCCTGCAAATTTCATGACATCACTGTTATTTTAAACCTGAGTAGTGTTCCATTCTTTGGCTGAGGAGCATCTAGTTTTTTCTGATTCTGGTTATTATGAATAATGCTGCTAAGAATGTATTTGAGCAAGTGTACTTGAGGTATGGGAATCCTTTGGGTATATGTCCAAGAGTAGTATCATTGGGTCTTGAGTAAATCTACAGAGACAACTGAACCAAGCTCATGGAAACTCAGGAATTCTAGTTAGCTGTAGAGGCTGCATGGGCCTGAACTAGGACCTCTGCATGCTGGAGACAGTTGGGCCTTGAGCTTGGTTTGAGAGGCCCCTGGCAGTGGGATCAGGATCTACCCCTGGTGCGTGAGCTGGCTTTTTGGAGCCCATTACCTACGGTGAAATGTTCTGCTCAGCCTTAATGAAGAGGGGAGGGGGCTTAGCCTTCCCTCAACTGAATGTACCAGGTTTTGTTGACTCCCCATGGGAGACCTTACCTTTTGGAGGAGAGGATGGGGCTTGGGTAAGGGGAGATGGGGTGAGGGCGTGGGAGGAAGAGTGGGAGGTAGGACTGTGGTTGTTATGTAAAATAAATAAAAAAATTTAAAAAATCCTGTAGAAACAATAATATCTGGTAAAACCTGTGTTTCATCCTTTGTCATTTTGTTTTTGATTTTACAATGTCACAAAAGTTATGAGCTTTCTGTAGAAATCATGTTTCCAAGTCTGATGTATGGTGTTTTCTCAGGCTAGCATTCTATAGTGCCACACTGGTTCATAATGTTGGGTATCGACAGTGAACCTCAGTTCTCCATCAGCTGTGAAGTTAAGTGTATTAAATGCATCCTTAACATATTTTCAACTTCCAATGGTGTGTAGAGGTAACCACTTCATAAGGGGAGGAGCAATTATAATTTGTCAATTCACACAGCTGTCGTTTAGCTTTGTATCTTGATGGCTCACCATTTTGATTGATTCACATCTTTCCTGATGATGATTTATGAAGAGTCATACTTATCTGCATTTTATCAGTTGGGATTTGGGTCAGGAGGGAGGGGCCTCCAAAAAGAGAATGGAAGGAAAGTTAGTCAGTCATAAGGTGTTGACATCTCTGGAGAAAGAATTGAGAGTATAGCAGGGATGACAAAGGAATGACACAGTGACATTTAACCAAATCGATATAAAAATCATGCACTCCGAGATTGCAGGAAGCTATCCTGGAAACTCCTCCTTAGAGCACCAGGTCAAAAGTGAGCTACCCCTCACCTGCTAAACCTTCTTTTTCTCTGCCCTGTACAAAAGGAAACAGCACTTTCTGCATCTGTCACCTTGAGTTGCAATTGTTAGTAGTAGTTCAAAGGAGGAACATTTGTTTTGCAAAAATAAATCCTTTGGGAGAGAACACATAATAAACAAGAGAGACAGCAATGATTCAGCAGAATAGGGCATGAAATCAACAAAGGTGGAAGATATCGACACAGAGATGAGTTTTAAATAGAGGAAAGAAAAACCCAAGATGTTAACACAGTTAAAGTGCAAAATATAGTCTTAGCCCAGTAAGAGGCCACGGAGGCAGAAGAGCCACAAATGTCAGCTCTGTGATATATTCCAAAGGAATCTCTTAATGCTCAAGGATGAGAAGGCTCTAGAAGAAGGCAGAAACTTCCATGAGTTTCCTGATGCTCAACAGGTATAAAATTAACTCTGGCCTATTTTGTACAACAATAAAGAAAGATGGGTACTGGGGTATTGGGACCATTTAGCCAACTGTAACTTGGGCAGGAGGTAACAAGGGCACAAATCACAACAGCAGTGAACACAGAAGAAAGTGATGAGTGTGAAGAAGGCTAGAAATAATTCTCAATTATAAAAGTCACTGCTGGAGGTTGATGCATTTGGAAGTTTTTACCTTTTGCATCCATTTCGAAGGAGACCCAGAAACTAAAATATTTTACAGAATCAGGATTCTAATGAAGTCTTCTTCTTCAGAAAGATAAAGAAAGAAACATCTGGGAATCCTAGACAAGCTGTGCTTTTTGGGAAGGCTTTGGCAAGTTAGGAGTTCTCTTGCTCCAGTATCATCTGAAATTTATCAGAGTGACTCTTCCTTGTTTATTTGCGACTGCTGTGTGACTTTTAAAGAGCTGAGGGGATCAGATATGACGGGTCCTTTAAATGCTGCTTTATGGATCTGGGTCTGGCGTTGTTAGAAGAGCATAGCAATGGTGTTCTCAGGCCAGGATCTCCAGAGAGTTTCGGAGACCAAAAAGGGAGGAAGGATGGAGGGGGAAGGGCAAGGTTGAAGAAGAAAGGGGAGGGAGAAGGAAGGAAGGGGGAGGGAGGGAAGAACTCATGTCCATGATTTCTAGAAACCCATAGACAAACTGTGATTTCTGCTGTGCATTATGTAGAAATCGAGCCTGTTCACTTCGTCTTTTGCTTAAATTGTTTGAAAATAGAAAAACAAGCTTGAACTGTCAGGAAGTCAGTTCTCTCTCTGTCTCTGTCTCTGTCTCTGATATGTGTAGTCTGCTGTCTAAGGGAGTGCAAAATGCTCACAGAGTGTTTTGTGTTGGTGTTAGTTACTTTGTATGTGTTGTGATTTATCATCTACCCCCATCTTTGAGAATCTGCCTGTTGTTTGGCCTCCCTCATGTGGATCAATGTCTCAGCTATCTATTTTATGTTAAAGGGTGTAGGGGCCTTCCTGATCCTTTTCTAAGCATTTATACTGCTCCTCCCCAGCTGCTCCTGCACATGCAACCATGTGCATTTTTTGTTTTTCATTCTCTCATTCATGTCTAAAGATTTTCAATAACCTTTTGACATTACTCTTCTTTTGTTTTACCTGGAGCATTAATTCCTCACAACTGCCACAGAGGATTAAGCACTGGATTATGCTATTTCATGCTTTGTTCCTCATTTGACATCTCTTAATCTTATGGTGTGTGTGTGTGTGTGTGTGTGTGTGTGTGTGTGTGTGTGTGTGTGTGGTGTTCATGTATGTACAGATGCACTTAGAGGCTAGAGGTCAACCCTGAGTACTATTATGCAGGAGTCATACACCCTACTTTTTTGAAATAGGGACCTAGGACTCATCAACTCAGCAAGGATGGCTGGCAAGTGGGACTCAGGGATTTGCCCACCTTTCCTCCTAGTTTTGGAACATGAGTGTGCAACACCATGCCTGTTTTTTTTTTGTTCGTTTGTTTTTTGTTTTGTTTTGTTTTGTTTTTTGCATGAGTGTTGTAGACTGAATTCAGGGCTTCATTCTTTGCTTTATTCTTTTGTAGCCAACATTTTTCCAACATTCTTTTGTAGCAAATACTTTTCCAACTGAATTATCCCTTGGGCCCTTCAATGCCAACTGTTTTCCATGTTCTTTAGACACTTGTAGAAATCACTGGCACAGGGATTTTGTAATCCAGAAACATCCCCTTTCTTTTCTCCTAGCTATTCTGGCCTGCTAACATTATCCCTATTCTGGCCTTCTAACATTATCCCTGAAGCAAAAATTAAAGGCCTATATTCCTTTAATTCTCGTTGGATTTTCTTTTCCAATAATCTTAGTAGCTGTGTAGTCAACATCTCTCCCTTGAAGTCCTGGGCTCTTTCTGTACCACTGGTCTTCCCTTCACTGAAGTTAGCAGTCTGTTCATACCAGGCGTCATGTTGTGATCATGTGTAACAAGACTGTAATTAAAAATCTGTAAGCCATTCCCTCTACAATGGTCTATCTCTTTATGATCCTTACCTCTTCCCAGCTCTATGTTCTTTTCTGAACTCTTTTTGTTCTTTATCTAGATTCAAGAATTCACTGTTTTAATTGTTGTTTAATCATTGCTTACAGATATTTTCTTTCTGCTTTGGCAATTACACCAACTTAGTAAGACCATAACCAGGGACTGCTTCCATTTTAAGCAATCAGCAATCCAGGTTTCACTGCCTACTGAGTGAAAATTACAGTACCTACATAGTTGGTTGGCCACCATCTGTGTCTTCGGTCATCTACTGTCATCTCTGTACTGCCTGATCAACTTCAAAGTATTCCTTATCATTCCAGCTTTCATTTCCTGTGAAGATTCATGTCCTCTGCCTTTCCAGCTTGTCTAATATCTTCATAGAGTTAACTTTCTATTTTAAATATGTTTTTGAGTTAATTAGGTAGAAATATCTCTTGTAATGCTTCCCTTCTGCTTCTTTCTGCAATAGTGTCTACACAAGTGCTCACTACTTCCTCTATGTCCAGGCAAAGAAGATTGTCTTCTTTTGTTTATGACTATTTCCTTCCTCTGAGCCCTGGAGCTTCTTCATTTCTAATTGCCTGTGCTATGTATTCATCACTTGTCTCTGATTGTCATTAATCTCTTCATATCTAATTTTTTTCAGGAATATAAAATCAGTCTATTACTCATACCTTGAAAAATGTTCTTACTTAGTAAATGTCCCTTTAAAACAATATGTCTTTTTTCATTAGCATCAATTCTCTTGAAAGGATTGTAGACCCACATTCTGTTTTCTCCTTGTCTCCCTTTATCCTCCATATATTAAATGTCCGTTCATTGGATAACTTTGTGTTCCACCCTTCCTGCTACTTAGCATGTAACCATATGTCATTTCATTCCTTTTGTTCTCTTTCTCCCTCCCTCTCTTCCACCTGTCCTTGTAGTAGCTGTCTAAGTTGTCATCATTTATTATTTGAAAGTATTTATTTCTACTGTATTCTTGTGTGTGTTTGTTTGCATGTGTTCATATATGCTGTCAGGGTCCAGAAAAGAGCATCCCATCCTTTGCAGCCAGAGTTACAGGCAATTTATGACCTACCAGATGTGGGTATTGGAGTCCAAATGCCCATCCTTATGATTGAGTACAAGTGTATTCAGGGCCTGAGCCATCTTTCCAGCTTTCCAACTGTTCCTTAAGTACTGGTGTTTCTGAGGATATCACCTGGCTTTTTGTTTTTGTTTTCATCCAGTCATAGACATACTTGATTCATACTCTATGATCAACAATTCACTGAAGTTCATTCATCACCTTTGGAGAGGTTGCCTAGGAGATCTTAGAACTTAAATTGTAACCAAGCTGTGGTGTTTCATGCATATAATGAAACATTACTCATTCATAGAACTCACTGTGGTTCCTATGCATAGTACAACTTCTATGAACCTTGAAATATCTATATGAAAGTGAAATATTGAAATACTGCATTTGCATTAAATATTTAGAATAAATTTATACAGACAAAAATCAAGATAGTGGCCAAGAGCTAAGTCAACAAGGACATGTAGATTCTTTGACTTTTTTGGGGGACAAAAATGCTTTGAATGTAGTAAGAAAACAGCTGTGCAGCATCATGAATTTACATAATATCGCTGAATTATGTGCTTTGAATTTGTTAATTTTACCTTATGTGATGCTTACCTTAATGAAAAATTTTAATGTGCTTATTACCTGTCCATTAATGCCTATGATACTCCACAGGAGGTCTAAATAATTACATAATTTTTAGATTATTATTATTTCCTTTCAAATTTTTTAAAGTCAGGTGTATTACTTATTATGTATACAGTGTTCTGTCTGCATGTATGCCTACTTGCCAGAGAGGGCATCAGATCTCATTATAGATGATTGTGGAACATCATGTGGTTGCTGGGAATTGAACTAAGGACCTCTGGAAGAGCAGCCAACAGCTAGTGCTCTTAACCTCTGAGCCATTTCTCCAGCCCTGGGTTATTATTATTATAACATAGTTACTCATTAAATTATTTTTTAGTTTTCTATTTTTAGGCATCATTTTCACTCCTAAATTCCAATCCTTACATCCAAGTGTTATATATTCAATCTGCATGTTGCATAGGCACTGGCATCTCAGTATATTCTAAACAGAATCCATCAATTCTCAGCTTATTCTTGTTCTCTTAGCTCCTTCCAATGTCATTCAACAACTTCAGCATTAACCTGTCTCATTTCTTTCTCCCATACATGATTAGGCTAAGTCTATTGTTCCTGTTTATATTCTTGATCACGTTGCTACTGGCATTGTTCAAGGCATGGCTATTTTCTCTTTGAACTTTTTAATATTGTTGTAATTTAATACTGTACAGTATAATTTAAAGTGATGTGAATGTTTAGTATTTATTCCGCAGCTTCTTTTACTTTAAATGTTTTATGTGTATCTGAAGAAATTAAGTTTCAATTTATTATTTTAAATTTCAATTTTAAAGTGTCATACTTACTTAAAGGCAGCCATATTGAATTGGCATTATTAATCCATGACCACTTGTTAGAAACCTAGAATTATAGGTCCTACTGAAGAACTGTGAAATACAGCCTGCATTTCACAGAAATTCCCATTTAATCCAGAATAGGGCCCAGACTGATGTTAGTGACCATGACTGTTGATAAAACTGCAGACCCAGCTGAGTGTGCTGCTGTAACCCAGTGAAATTCACTGTGAAATTGTGATACATACTAAATTCTAGGCTACCTAGAGTGCAGAGAGAGCCATAAAAAATGAACAAACAAAACAAATAAGAAATCCCCCAATATACAAATGTCATGCACTTTTCCCTTTATAAACTATTTCTCTTATTTTCTAAGACTTAGAATAAGATATTACCATTATATTTTTATCAGTGTTCAATTTCATCTTGTCGAATCCCCCATATTCACTAGGTGTCTTCAGCAACTGTCCTTCTGCTAATAATTTCTCTATCAGAGAGGCAGCTTTATTCATTGTATTTCTCCATTGGATACTTCTACTGGCTGAATGGTGGCTGCTCCTATTTTGAAATCCACACTAAATCTTCCCTCCATGCTTAGATTTTCTATCACTCTGCCTGGCAGTCTTCCTGATACCACACTATCCTTGCTCTTAGTAGCTTTCCATCCTTTATGTATTGGTATATATTTTATAATTTGTAAGCTTGAATTCTTCATCTTAATTTATGTTGTGTATACATCTGTCTCTGGTAATTTTTCTACATCTGACATCTGTGAAGATATGGATTGCATCACTTCTGTCACATAACAGATATGAAAATCATATTTATCAATTGGATAAGTGAATTAATAATTCCCTTTTACATAGTATTAGAATATATTTCAAAAGCAAAATCCAAAGTCATTTACATAAATTTTATAATGGACAAAGAACAATTCAAACTTGATAGTTATTTGTATTTTAATTGATACTTAAAATTTAATTTTAAATAATTAAAATTTAAGTATTTGTTTGACCACGATTTACATACATTCATATATCATAAAATGTCTAGATAAAAAGACAGTTACAAAGAATTAAAAATATTAAGTGGAATTTCTCCCAATGATAACTATATTATTGAAAGAAATCAAATGGTATTACTAATAAAATTAGACTTTTAAATAAGGATATCATTATTGGCTAGGTTTATCTACTGTTGAAATCTAGCAAATTTCTGTTTCAGTCTTCACAATAAAGAATACCTTTACATAAACTTTTATGTAAGTATCAAGAGAAAAACAATAATCAAAGAAAAACTGCTTGAGAAATATGCTGTTAGAGATTTTTGGATAAATGTACACATCTTAGCAGTTTTCTGTATAATACAAAATAGTATCACAGAAACACAATAGATATTAGGAGAGGGCTGCGAACTCTGTGTTCTCCATGATACAAAGTAAAACCATTACCTTTAAACACAATGAACTTCTCTGCTGAGAAATTACTTAAAATTTCATAGTGTATTCAGTTGAAAATGCTTCTTTAGTTCTGAAGATGGGGCACTTATAGTTGGCCTTTTCTAACAATCAATTCCTTGAGTTTAGGCTATCAATCCATAAACACCAATTGTTCTGAAGTGTCATCAGTTTTAGAAAGAACTCCCAAATAACTAGACAATCATAAAATTAGATTATGACATTAAAATATACAAAAATTGAATACTAGAATAAAAAATGGAACTAGTAAAGAAAAGAATGAATGTATATCCCTTTTAAATTCATGATTTCATGCTACAAACTACCTGAAATTTAAACCAGCTTGTAATTGAAAATAGCATTCTTCAATAAATGAATGAACGTGATACCTGCATGTTACTTAGCATCCTCCCTTCCCTGCACCCCCCCATGATAGTCCCAGAACATTAAATGTAGAGGTTATACTGTCAATGTATCACTTGGTTTAAGCAACCCCTGTCAATTGATCTCTGCATTCTGACAAGTGATGACTTTCTATAATAGTCTCCATCTTGGACAAAAATAATGGCTCTTTGCAGAGGGTTGAGAGCTACACTTCTCTGTGTATATAAGGACAAATATATAGATATGCAGCTAGAGATTGTGTATTAGGAAACTGCTTGCAGTGAGTTCTTCTGTAGGTTCCATGGCCTCATCAGGCACATGTAGTTGGCTAAATTTATGGTGCCAGTCATGATTCTCTTCTATTGAGAAAGCCTTAAGTCAAATTGGGTGACAGCTACTTTCAGTATGGAAATGTCATTCTGACACCTTTTGGAATATATTGCTGGGCTGGTAGTTGATGTGATCGGTTGGTGTAACAATGTGATGGGCTAAATCAAAATGGCTCCCATAGGCTCATTATTTAGTGCTGTTATTTGAAAAGATGAGGACTTGCGGCCTTGTTGGAGTAGGTGTGGACTTGTTGGAGGAAGTGTATCACTGGGGGTGGGCTTTGAAATTTCAGAAGCTCAAACCAGACCCAGATGTCTCACACTCTCTACCTGCTGCCTGCAGATTGGGATGTAAAACTCACAGCTATTCTCTAGCACCATATCTGCCATCCTGCCACCATGCTTCCCACCATGATAATGGATTAAACCTCTAAAGTGTAAGGGAGCCCCAATTAAATGCCCTTCTTTATCAGAGCTGCTGTGATCAAGGTGTCTTCTCACAGCCCTAGGAACCCTAACTAAGATACACAACTAGCTAGGACCATTGGTCATTTTCCCTTTTGGCAGCTCACATGGCTACTTCTAAAACTCTAAGGGATAGTTCTCAGTGAAGAGTCTTCCAGGTCTGATCCAATTGTTTCCTCTAAATCCTTTCTCCAAAGTATGTAGTGTCTATAGCAACAGGACCACATCTTCTTCCTCCAGAAGCATAGAAGGCAACAGCAATGGAATGGATTGTATGGGCTTTAGGGTGTGTGAGGGTCTCTTGGACTCCGTTGAGCAGCAAGATGCTGTATTTTCTGAGGAGCACCTTGCTGTTAGCCAGCTTGGCTCATGCTACCCAAGCAGGGAGACATACAGCTTATAGAGAAGTTGAAAACAAAAAAAAATGGTTTTCAAGAAGAGGTTTTTGACAGTGTGAGCACCTGAAGCTGTTTCCTACATGTTATACAAAGTCAAGTGTGCACAGCATTGACCATGAACTCTGCGTTTCCGTCATTGAGGGCATGTAAGTCTTCCATAGTTAATGACATCTGTCAACAAAGAACAGACATAATTTAGTTAATACTACTAACTACAATCAGTTAATTATAACAGTTGTAACCAGCAGAATATTCAGAATATGTATGTCTCAATTTCTTGAGTCTGAGTAGTACTGTGTTACATGGTTAGGGGAAATAAGGTTGAAAGATAAAAGGCAAGGTTATCTCAGCTGACCTTAGAGATATCAAAATAGAAAATCCTAGAGAGTCCAGCAGATCTCATTGGTCTTTTAGAATGGAAGAATCAGGACATTGTGTGCTGTAGTGAGGTACAGTGATTGTTGCTGGCTTTGAAGATGGAAGCAGGTAACAAGCCAATGGATACTCTACCCCCAGAGCATGGAAAAATTGCGGAAACAGATATTTGGGGGTGCCTTCAAAAGGAATGCAGTCACACTGATCTTAGTTTTCCCTTTGTAACCTATTTCCAACTTTCAATCTGGAAAGAAAAGGATAGCATAACATTTTCGGTTTCTACCACTAAATTTATGATTGATTTGTTATTTAATCAACATAGATCTACACATGGAGCCATTTTACAATTTCATATCACATCAATATTTTTAGTTAGCATTAAAAATGCTATTTTTACTACCTTTTATTCCTAATTATCTAAATTAATAGATAAAGTCTCTGAATATCAACTTCATGGTATCGAATCTTGTAAGGAAAGGCATACAGTATAGAGATAAACTGTCTGCTTAGCATTCATGCTGTTCTGTGTTTGATCCCCAGCAGTAAAAAAAAAAAAATCTTGTTTTTTTTCCATCTCACAGAATGTAAACCTGCCATAGCCTCAACTAACTGAGTTTCAAAATAGCACCATAGGATATTCTGCCTCATAAAGATCAAGTGAGATAATCATGGAATTGAAACTGCCCACTTTAATATAAAAACAGTGGAAACAATTATTATTAATCGTCACATCCAATCAAATATTAATTTTCTGATTTTAGTTTTTCAGTATATCTGAAATCTGTTCTCTACTATCTGCCTGAAGTGTAGGTCCTGGTTTCTTATCATCAGGACTATAACAGTAACAGACTATGTGGAGTATAAGGCAATTACCATGGTAAGCTTCAGGGTTCCAGAGAGCTGGCTAGTATGTATCCAGTGTTCACTGTTTCAGCTCTGGTAGAACCCACTATATGTCCCTGTAATGCAGAGCTGCCATATCTGCTTGTTTAGTCTCTGTCCACATTCCTTTCCACTATTTTTATTTATTTGTGGCAAATAAATAAAAAGCTCAGCATTAATTTCTCATTAAGATTTTCCTATGTTCTTGTCTTCTTTCATGGTTTCTTGTTGAAACCCAAATAAGACATCTGAAAAGAAGGAAAACCAAAAATTCCTGAAAGTCGATAGAATTTCATTCACTTTTTTGGTGGCTATAGTATATTTCAGCTTCAGACAAAAGTAACTGTTTGCATGTCTGCCTTTCTTCACTTACTTATTTATCCATATGTACTTAGCTAAGTTCTGACAAATGGAATATACTCTAAGATTCCTAGGCATTCAACCCAGCTGTTAAAAATAGGACTTTTATATTGAATGGATTTGCATTCCATGACAACATAATGTGATAACTGAATAGAGGTATAGAAAAATCATTCTATTTTTATTTAAGTTATTTATTAAATATTCTTTTCATCATTTTCAGAAGTATAAATGTAACACTTGATTAGATTTTCACAAGGCCCAAAGCTATAATGAAATTTCAAGTATGTGAAATACGTCATGCCTGTAAACCCTTAAAATCTTATTCCTATTATTTTTAGCCTACTTCAATTTACCATTTAATTTTTATTCATTCTAATAAATTATTTATTGATTGGTAAATTTCTGAAACAAAAAGAATAAGTCTATCCTGAGTGTAGATATCTGTTTTCTGCCTTAGCTTTGTGTGTCTTACTTAGCTCATCTCTTCTCTGTGTGAATCTCATACAAATTAATCAGAAAATCATGATTAAATAAAAAAAATTCTATTTGAGGTAAGTCAGAAACAATTTATAAACCAAGGCTGCCTCCAAGGAGATACATGAATGGGTGGTCTGGTCAGACATGGCTGGTTCAAGTACACAGACCATGTGATAACTAATAGGATGATGAGTCTGCAGCACTGTTCCTCCGTTGTGAATTTTTCCTCAGAGTAATTTTGAGGGCACATTCCAAGGCTTCTATGTCCATATTTATCAGTGCTCCAAGAAAATGACTCATCCTGAACTTCCATGCTTTCTTATGAGAGAATGTTTATCAAACAGGCCATGTGTCTGTCAGAAGTCAGACAACAGTTGTTGAGTCAGAAACTATAATATCTGAGAAATGGTAGAAATAACTAAAAACATGTCACTTTGAAAAGATTTGTAGTGAAGGAAAAAAAAACCATGTCAGCTATCTATAAATATTTGAAACATTGCTATTTAAGCTTTAAGATAGTTCTGAGGTAGCAAAGTTCAGTGCAAGTTTTAGTACTAAATAAAATTTCAATAACAAAAAATGCTCAAAATTAGAATTGCTTCTATGGATGTTTGGTGACTGACGTCTTTGTACTTGCACTGAGTCCGTTCTGAAGCATTGCTTATGATGATGATGATGATGATGGTTTAGTCCTTTTGAAATTGTGAGGCTCATGTTCTAAATTGTGTCAGCCGGGCTTCTGACCTAATAAATGTGCATTAAATATCTTCAGCTTGAGACACTTCCGTCCACATTTCAAGACATTGATAATAAAACCCATTATTAGCTCTCACCGTCTTGAAAGTAGGCTACTGTCTTACAAAAAGGAGAGGTGTCAGGGAGAAGATTGGAAATTTGGAATCCTTGTGCTCTGTTGATGAGAATGTAAAGTGAAGTAGTCACCATGAAACAGTGTGGAAGTTTCTCAGTAAAATAACCTGCTGATCTTCTCATCCATTTCTGTGTATGTCTGCTAATGTATCGGAACCAGAATAAAGCAGATACATCTACGTTCATTGTTGAATTATTCATACTGACCAGAAGATAAAATCAACCCAAAATATGCCAGTGGGATAAATACTAAATAAATATTGTGTATTTAAAATTAATTGTGGTGATTAGAACACACACTTTACAGAGACCCAATGGTAACTGCTTTGGGTTGAGGAGTGAGAAAGGAGAATTATGTGATATTAGAAAAAATCTGATTGGGAAAAATAGAAAATGATTTTAAACAACAGTGATAATTATATAGAAATATATGCCTTTCATAGCTTTTGATGCATGGTTCTGCTATGTATCTAAGGTTAGCCTCCAATTCATGAATCTCTTCCTTTAGGCTCCTGAATTCTGGGATCCCTCAATGTGTTTCTTCATGTCTGGATAACATCAGTGCCCCTGCAATGGGCATTCACAAAATTAAGATGGGAAATTTTATGTTATTTGTGTCTGAATAACACAGTTATCTAAGAAGCTCATTGTCGAATTGTTTTTACTTCCAAAATTTGAGATTTAAATTATAAGCCACTTTAAATAGCATAAACTATCTTTTAATAAAAACAGTTTATTTATTCAACCTTTCAGTTTCTAAGTATTAGTTCCCAATGCCAATGACATTAGCTACTCATTTCCTGAGATGGACACCTAAGAGCATCGTTAATATACTTTGTATTTTTCCTTCATTCTAACGTATAGCCTACTTGCCCATTCTTGATACCTCTCCAACCTCATGCCTTTTCTGTTTCATAAACAATTCTCTACTCAGGTCACCAGCAATTTTTTCCTGAATTTTTGTGGTAAACTTTAATTGGGCTCTTTAGTCTCATTTCACTCTGATAAATTTTTAAAGTGTCGTCACAGCAATCTTTATAATATATCTTTCCTCATTTAACTTTTAATTCCTCCCCTGGGACTTTAATAAAGCTGATATAACTAAAGGATAAGAGAGAAAATCCTAACTTTTAATGCAATGTCTAATTTCTCATGTCTTGTTTTTCTACTTTCCTCACTTGTGCCTTCAATCAATGATATTTCTATATGAAGATAACTTGCTAGGTAATGTGGATAAATGAGTAGGAGAGGTAGGGTATATGACGTCACAGGGAATGACATCTAGTATGGGATCGTGACATTTTAAACTGCCCTCCAAGCATTTATATTTAGAGTCATAGATTAGTGTTGCTCTCAGCCTTAGTAAGAGAAGATTTCAGTTTTGGAGTAGGCAGAGATGGTGGCGGAGGCAGGGGTATCCTCATAGGGAACAAAGAGCTGAGATGAGTGCCTGTTAAGATCTCAGCTCTAAGTGAGACATTTATATCACTCCCTTCATAGTTCACTGTAGAAAACAAAGGGGAGGAGAGGAAGCTAGAGCCAGAGGATGGGAGAAGTTTCTGAAATGCAGTCATATGCACTTGATATGGCTATCACACTTGCAAACTCACAGAAGTCTTATTGAAGAATGAACCCAACATTTTGTCATGGTTGGGAGAGACGAAATATATAAGAAACCATAGAGGGTTAATGGTTGTTCATCCATCAAGTTCCTATAGTGCCTTAGATCTCAGCAGAGTAGACATTTGTAAGTTTCTCTTGCTCAAGAAAGTAACTCCTCAAAGTTGGGCAAGTAACCATAGGAAATGCAGCAGGATACACACACACAGGCACACACACACACACACACACACACACACACACACACACACACACGAGCATACAGACACACACATAAAAGTGTAGCGGGAAATCAGGAACTATATATGTGAACGATCGCGTCATAGGCCTAGAGACGAGCGGGGCTTGGTTAACTGAAAAGGATTCCGGAAGTAGACCTTCGAGGGAGGGGACCAGGACAGGAAGTCGTCATTCTCTCGCGCGAGTTCCCCGACTGCCCCAGCAGTTCGCCCCAGCTGCCCGGGAGTTCGGACGTATGGCATAGAGATAAAAAATCTTCCTTAAAAAGGCTCCGACGCGCTACAATCTCATCCTGTCATCTTCTCTTAAAACCGGCTCTATTTTATAAACAATTTTCACCAAATAAACCCTATTTAAAACATTTCTCAAAATAAGTTTTTACCGCGATTATTGGCGCCCAACGTGGGGCTAATTCTACAAACCCGCTGGGTTCCTGACTCACCCACAGAGCAGGTCTAAACTTGATTACCACCTGTGCACAAGCCTCCTATACACAACCAAAAACAAATCTGCCCGCGGCAAACCTCCTGAGAGACAGATTGACCCGTTCTAATAAAACACGCCTAATAAAATTTGTTAAAAGATCTAAAAAAGACCCTCCCAGCCAAATCGCCACTTCGTTTCCCCGCACCATTGCTGCCGCTACTGATCACGACAACAACATCTGCTAGCCATAAGTTCTCATTACATCTAAATATATTTTTTTCTTCCTTTTCTTTTCTACATATTTTTTTCCTTTCTACAATGTCTTACCAAATGAATGTTCAAAATTTTTCTCACTTTGTCACAATAGTAATAAAAAATTATTTCCAAAATTACACATTTAAAAGTTATCTCCACCCAAAAGTCCTTTTGCTTTTCTATATAATAATATATTTCTTACCTACTTATTTTAAGAGATCTCAACATAAAAAATATAAAACTAAAATGTCTGACATAAATAAACATATTAAAACATTCCAAAAACTCATTGTTTCCATAAAAAAAGTCTACTTTAATCACAAAAAAATTTAAAGCTCACATTAATAAAAATTTTAAAAAATTAAATAAAAAATTTAAAAAAATAAATAAAAATTTTATTAAAAAAAACAAAACTCATGTTAATAAAAATTTTAAAAAATTAAATAAAAAATTTAAAAAAATAAATAAAAATTTTAAAATAATAAATAAAAACTAAAAAATTTAAACAAAAAATAATAAAAAAAATAAATATAAAATCTAAAAAAATATTCCATTCTATAAAAACCTTCCTATTTAGACAAAACGGGGAGATGTAGCGGGAAATCAAAAACTATATATATAAACAATCGCGTCATAAGCCTAGAGACAAACAAAGCATAGTTAACTAAAAAAGATTCCAAAAGTAGACCTTCGAGGGAGGGGACCAAGACAAAAAGTCGTCATTCTCTCGCAAGAGTTCCCGACCAAATACACAGTTCACCCCAGCTGCCTAAGAGTTCAGACATATGACATAAAGATAAAAAATCTTCCTTAAAAAGGCTCCGACGCGCTACAATCTCATCCTGTCATCTTCTCTTAAAACCGGCTCTATTTTATAAACAATTTTCACCAAATAAACCCTATTTAAAACATATCTCAAAATAAGTTTTTACCACAATATAAAAGAGAGGCAAGAAAGCAGAAGGGTGACTTGTGAAGAACAAAGCTTTTGATGGTTGGGACAGGATAATAAGAAGATAATGGGATAATATAATTGAAATACATTATGTGTGAAATTGTGAAAAAATAAACCATACAAGTTATTATATAATACAAACAGTGATGAGTGGCAGGCAGGAAAGATACAAGGTAATATGAGTATAAAAGATTCTAGAGGGTTGGAATTATCCCAGGAAGGGGGTAATTGTTTGGACTTTAAGATTGACTGTTGAGCTTTAGTTATATAGTGTAGGGAAGAGAAATTTCAACCAGAGAGCAGCATGAGCACTCACCTAAGCAAGATAAAAGATAGACCATGTTATGAACTAAACAGTGTGAGCCGGGCACAGTGACAGAGAAGGGCAGAACAAGGAGGAGGTGTAAGCCTGATGGACAGCTGGGATCTAGCTTTTAAGCTCCAGACATTCATCCTCTCCTCATGTTAAGTTTTCCTCCTTGTTGCTCTCTCTTCTTTTTGCTCACTGTATACTGTGTTTCTATCTATTGGGAATCCTAATCTTCTAACTCCGTTCATCCTGGAGAATCTATCAAAGCCCTTTTGGCCAGTACTCAGCTTGGTACTGCTTGAGTCCTGTAAACTTTCCATGGCATGTTCCTCACTGGAAAGCTGAGCTTTATGACCAGAATGGTGTTGCCTTGAGGGAAGGAATAAGGTCTCATTCATCTTCAAGTTTCTGGCACCTAACTCCATTCTAGCACTGCTTTAACTTACTGAGTTTTCACACCAGAAAGGTACTAAAAAGAGTACCCAGAGGCACAAAGCTGTGCTGACATTACCTTTAAGAAGTCTGAGGTTTATTACCAAAAATGATTTTGATGGAGAGCAATTGGTTTTGTAGTTTCCCAACGACCAGGGTGTTCAAGGGCAGCATATTAAAAACATAGTATTTGAACAACACTGTGAAGATAAACATATATTAAAGATAAATCACACTTTCCCAAAGATTATGTCTATATTCTCCACTGCTAATCTATTCTTCAGTAAACACCCCTGTAAAGAGAAAGGTGACAAATCTTTGGAAGAAATTTTAAAACAGAATTTTGTTAACATTCTCCAAGTAGAACATGCCAGAATATTTAAATAAAACAATTTATTAGCATTCTTCTCTTTTTCTTGAAGTGATTTTTTTCTTTAATTTTTTAAAGTAAAATTAGATGTATGTAGGTTACATATCATGTTTTGGCATTCAGACACTCTGGAACAGTAATACAATTTTTCATATGGACTCCTCATATGTACACCATTGTCTATACATTTTGTGACACCACGAAAAAGTACCCTTTACAGTTTTCATTGTGTTATATATTGTTATTTAATATAGCCATCACAATGTTCATAGGATCTTTGTAGCATATTCTTCCTAGCTAAAGTTTACCATCCTTTGACCCAATATCCAGTTGCAAAGCCTTCTTTATTTTAAACAAAGCATTTATCATTATGTATTCATATCAATCTTATGTCAAATGTATTTTAATTTTTATCTTCATTTTGTATCTGAAATTTATTGTTGATCATATATCCACAAAGTCAATAATAAGATATCACATCACCCTTTTTTGACCTCATTCATTCCATTTGTTTTGACTCCACAGGCCATGCTTTTGCCGTGAATGTACTCACAGTTAAAGACTTCAAATTTCTACTGTAGATTGTCCAAATCTACTGATGCCATTGCTTGCATTCAGTTTCCTTGGACTTTTGCTTTTCTTGTGAAAACTCTGTATCTTATATTTTGATTTAGGAGATGTAATTATGTGATAATGATGGAATCCCATGGAACAGAAATGATAGATCTCCAAGTATATTTCTGAATTTTCTATCATGAACTACAGAGAACATCAGGTAGCATGGCAAACAGTGGAAGTGCTCCATGCCTTAGGAAGTTTGGGAATCATCATTGTAGGCTTTTTTTTTCTGGAGAAACAATTTTAATATTAATCTTAATGTTCTTATAATGCCATAGTAAAGTTATCTATTGACAGTACCCAGAGATTTTGCCATGGATATTCTATTTTCTGCAATTTCTATTGAACAATGGACTTAATATTGTACAAGTACTTTGGGAAATGTCAGTCTGTTAATTTCTTTACATTTTATATGCACATCAGGTGAAACTTGAATTAGCAGTGGCATAATGTCCCCACTAAGATAGTTATAAGTACAACTTGGATTAAAGTTCAGCTTTTCCCTCCCAATTGTGACCACAAACCTCATATTCTTTGAGAAAAAGACAGATAGGTATGCACGCAACCATCTGTGAAGTCTCTCAATTACTAATATACTGTATATGAAACAGATGGCTGAGTTAATGCTAAGAATTAAGTAAGCTTAGGTTTAATATCACTTTTTATAACTTTGAAATATACCAGTGAAAATCAGTTTTACTGGCATTTAAGAAAGATATTAAAATAATCTCCCTGCAACACCATATGAGGCTTGGGCTACATTCTGTTTAATAGTTCTAAGTGGCATGTCATAGAATTGTAATGAGTACATATAGTAAGGACAGATTTCAATAAAATGTTTGGCAAGGACTTTATTTTACTTATGGAAAACTGAATGGGATACCTAAATACCAAACCTTGTTTAGATATGTTTCATAACTTACTGAATGAGTAGCTAACATACTCTTTAGGCTGATTAATAAAAAGAACAGAGAAAACATTCATAGCTCTTCTTAATCCTGCCCCATCTATGGCTGTCTTAGGGTGTCTGCTGCTTTGGTACAACACCATGACCAAATTCTACTTGAGAATTGTATTAGCCAAGTGTTCTAATCGTTGTGAAGAGACACAGGAACTCTTATCAAGGAGAATATTTAATTGGGGATTGCTTACAGTTTCATAGATTTAGCCTATTATCATTATGACTGGAAACATGGAGGCATCAGGCAGACATAATGCTGGAGAAGAAGCGTAGAGTTCTACATATCATCTGCAGGGATCAGGGAGATAGAGAGCAGCACTGGGACTCCTCTGGGCTTCTGAAACCTCAGTGCCCACCCTCACCAACACCACTTTCTCCAACAAGACCACACCTACTCCAACAAGGCCACGCCCACTCCAACAAGGTCACGCCCACTCCAACAAGGCCACACCCACTCCAACAAGGTCACGCCCACTCCAACAAGGCCACACCTACTCCAACAAGGTCACACCCACTCCAACAAGGCCACGCCCACTCCAACAAGGCCACACCCACTCCAACAAGGCCACACCTACTCTAACAAGGCCAAACCCACTCCAATAAGGTCACACCTACTCTAACAAGGCCCAAGGCCCTATCTCTGCATTCTAATGTCACTTTTTAAGTATTCAAATATATAAGCCAATGGTACCATTATTATTCAAACTGCCACAGAAATGAAAGGGTTTATTTCATCTTATGGCTTATAGTTTATTATCCAGGGGGGACAGAGCAGAAACTCAAGCAGGGTAGCAACCCCAGAGGTAGGAACAGATGTAAAGGCCATGGAGGAGTGCTGCTCACTGTCTTGTTTCTCAGCCTACTTCCTTATAGCATCAAGAACTACCAGGCTCTGGAGAGCAGACACTGCCTACAATGAGCTAGACCCTCCCCTACTTCTATCATCAACCAAGAATGTGCACCATAGACTTCTTCATAGGCTAATCTATTGGGGGCATTTTCTCAATTGAGGCCCCCCTTTTCCCAGTGAGCTTGTGTCATGGTGACATCAAACAAGTCAACCTGAGGACTCTCATCAGCAACTACAAAGAAAGTATAGATTTCCAGTTAGAAAACACTTGTTAATGGCATAAAATGAGTAAATTGTGAATTATTTAGAAAATTAGAATGTGAGTTTAACAATATTTTGTTTATCAACTACTGATCTGAAATCCAGCAAGTACAAATATAAGGTCCTGATTATGAGTAGAAAATAAATGGTTAAAGATAAACAATGATAAACAACACCAATAAAATCAAGCTCAGGCTAGGAAGTCCAGGTGATGGAACCTGCACACCCATCATCAGGTTAAATCAGAGTAAGACTGGAGGTTATTATATCAAACACTGAAGGCATATAGAATGTGGGACATAGGTTTGGAGTAAGGAGTTCCACTGTTTATAGTCAGTATTTGATCTTCACTTGTTATTTTCTTCATATCTTAACATAAATTCACCTACCTCTTATTGTCTTCTTCTCTTTTATTGCATCCACTGTTTCTTTTAGTCCTGCTCAATTATCTATTGCCCACCTTTTCTTCCCCTTGAACTTTAATTTTCTCTTACATAGGCATAAATATTTTATTCATATTTCCACAAAGGTGGTGTTTAAGAACTCTGGGCTCCAGATAGTAGCTGGATTCTCTTGTCATTATGGCAGCAATGGGCTTATCATTGTGTTCCAAAATGTTCTTGTTGATGAACAGTAGCTTGGGATTGACATTTCTAGGTATTATTAAATGGCACAATTTATGGTAGAATGGAATGAGGAAATGCAAATATTCAAGTCATTTAAATGCTACTAAACTCCTCATTGTTTTGATAAGAGAAAATACTCATCCATACCACATTTTAAAATATTTTAGTACAATTGAACAAGTACACTGTAACCTGTGAGGTTACAATGTTGATTACTAGTTGTTGATTTCTATTAAAATAAAATAGTTGATAATATATATTAAGGTAAAATAGTCCCTTAGATTAAAATATTTACATATTTTGTAAATATATAAAAAACATTTATAGGTGAAGTTGATTTTGTGTCTATTTAAAGAATTTTTTGAAACTGAACTTGCATGTTTGTTTTACCAAATGAGAATGATTAAGGGTTTTTATTTTAGTTCAGTGGAATTTATCTTTTGTTAGTAGATCATGACATTCTACAATATGTACATGACATATTTTTAGGTTTTCCAAAAATTTCAAGTAGAGAGCATTAGACCAATTTTTCAGCTAGACCTGTCTTATAGATTTATCAAATTTATATACCTATACTTATTTTCAACTAACACAGAAAAACAAATTTATAGACTTTAATGGTTTTTTTCATCTTACATTTTATATAATTATGCATTGCATAAAATCAGATAGATGTATCTGTCTTCTCCAATACTTCTCTTCATGGGGAAAACACTCCACCTCTTTCTCTTGCTTTTCTATAGATGTATAATGTACTGCTAAGATATTTGGTCATCTCACCATGAAACAGTGATTCAGAACTTTTTATTAATGTCTAACCACTCCAGTGTTCATGGATAATGCTCCCAGAAAGCTTTTCTCCATCTTTTTCTCAACCTTCTTCCTTTCTTCATTTCATTCTTTTCCTTATGTTGTAGAAGCTTTTGGCCTGGCCTAGTTTTATCCTTATTTTTACTCTTCCCAGCCTCAGATAATCATTTCACTCTCAAATGCTCCAAGATGAACATTTTAGAGTCCATACATGAATGAAATCCTTTGCATAAAATATAACTTTACCTATGTGACTTTTGTTTCTGTGTCTAACTTGTTTTATTTAAAACAGTGACTTTCTGTTCATCCAAAAGAACATGATTTCATACTAGTTTTCAAAAAGCAGTATCCTGTTGTATATGGTTCCATTGCCTTTTGTCTTAAAATATCATGGTAGTGCAAGAATGTGGTCAAGGAATCTCAACTCTGTGTGGTGAGAAAGCAAGGCCTGAGAATATACCAAGAACAAAATATCATTCAAAGGTCCAGTTTCTCCTATAACCTAGTCCCTCCAACCAGGCCCCATTTCCTAAAGTGCCATCAAAGTGTGAATCCTTCAATAGATTCTGTGATTATGTGTCAATGCCTTCTCTAAAAGGTTAGTCTATCACCTGGGGACCAAAACTTCCACTCTACCCCTAGTACACAAATGTTTACATCCATCTCTGGAGTCCCTGAAGTTCCAACATTTTAAAAAAGTTCATGCTCAAACTTTCTTTTGTATCTCAGCCCTGTAACTCCCCTACATCCCCCAACATAAACAGGTTTCATATTTCCAAGATTATAGTAGTAAAATGTCAATATTCCAATTCTACAGAAAGAATCCACCATAGAAAGGAGGAAGGAACCAAACAAGATTGATAACCAACAGAACAAGTTACACCTTGTAGCTTCATGTCTAGCATCTCTGGGATATGTGATGGTGTACTGCGAGATTCAGTGGGTTTAAGCATTGTTTCTCCGTGACTTTCTGGCTGTAGTTTATATAGATTGCCTCTCATTTTGTTTTCACCCAATGCCTAGTGCCTTCTTTGGCTGACATTTTATGCTCCTGACATTTCTACGTGTTTGTGTTCTTTATTTCAGTTTTTGGCTTATTCACACATTACTTTGTCAGAGGATATATGCCAGAAATCTGGCCCTGTTATATACTGTCTGTCTTCCCAGACTTCCATTTGGAATGTGAGTGAACGCCTCAATGGCTCTGTATCTGCTGTATTCTATACACAAGCAAAAACAAAATCACAGGAGGGAGGTGGTTTTTCTATTACCAGCTTAGCGGTAGGTGGCAGCACTAAAACCATGGATGTAGTGGCTTCTGTGGCTCTGGGATTGCCGAATAAGGAAAACACTTGTGTGGTGCTGTGTGATCAGAGCCTATCAACTCCTTTCTCTTTATGCAAGGCCGTCTTTCAAATAAGCTACATTTTTACAACCCAGAGTTAATGAGTTTGTGACTTCTGAGATACTTTCTAGCAATATTATTTTTTTTGTTATGTTAGTCCAAAAGTGTTTGGCTGCTCTTTTATTGGTGATAATCTCACACTCCATGGCTTCTTTAGAACTTTACACTGGCTACAAGCTTTCTTATACCAGGGACTTCTATCACCTTTTGATGAAGGCAGCACTATCTTATGCTATGCACTATGGCACAGTATGCCAAGTGCTGGGGTGATGCCTAGAAATTTTTTCTATGAGATTAACTAGTTCATCACTTCTTAACTCCTCTGCCCCTAAAGTTTCAGTGCATGGACAAATCATAGACATTTTCTTTGCCAGTGAATAATATGAATGATCTCTAGTTCAATTCCAAACAGTTTCCATTCCAATTGAAAACCTCATGAGCACAATCTGTTTACTTTTTCCCCTATTTATATCAGTAAAAATCCTTGTAAAACATTTTCTCTCATTCTGTAGGTTGATTTTTCACTCTGTTGATTATTTTTTACGATATGGAGACCATTCAGTTAGATTATTGGAGGTAATCTCTCAACAACCAATTTTCATTTGATTTCTTCTGCTTTGTGATCCTTATCTAAATACCTTGAATCTTAGAAGATTGTCTCTCTCGTTAGACCCGCTTATTCATGAAGAATAGTTTAGCCCTTTCCACATAGCAAGTTTCAAGAAACAGCACATCTTAATTCTTAGACAATTCCATCTCTACAGTATCATTTCTGCTCGTGTTGCTTATAGAGCCCACTTCAGAGAGTGTTGCACAGGACTCGGGCTCCTTGAGGGCCAGGGCAGTAATATAACAGGACAGATGCCCTCAAGTCTGAGTGACTTTCATCTTCCTTACCCATTAGCAAGAATAAAAGGAATTCTCCTTTATTTTTCAACATACAATTCACAATGATGAGACAGTAAGGAGTAATAACCTTAGAAATTCATGTGAGGACCAGGGGGCATAGAGCCATCACTGCTCTTAGCAATTATGAGGTCAAGTCAGATACTCTGTTATGTGTCCCAGTTCTTTCTAGCAGCTTTCAGAACATAATTTAATGAAGGCCCAGATCTGCTTCCTGAGCACATTTTTTTTTTTTCTTCTGAGAACATGTTGTAGTTCATTGTACACTATAGTTCTCAACACTGCCTAGGAGTAACTCTTTTATATTTAAGCCTATCAATTGTGGCTTCTCAGCATTCCTACTAGGTTTACCTGAAAATGTAGCTCTCTTTTAATTCTTGTAACCTAACCCATGCTCTATTATTTTTCCATTATACGATGATTCATATTTTAAACATTCTTCTTAGAATCCTTAGTATATATATATATATATATAAATTTAACTGATAATTTATCTGATTTCTTCCATATACATGGCTGTCATTTCTTCCAAAGCCATCGTCAATTTTATCACTTATTTCCTTAACATTTTTTTAACCTTTAATACTATTTTCCTTATATCTTGCACAGCCTATGCCTCTTATCTAGTCCCAAACTTCCCCATGGTTAATTTGTGTAGATGTTTGTGTATGACACTCATGAGAATGGTAGTTTGGGAGGCAGTCCTTTGAGACACGAAAAATGGAAAAAGAAGTAATTGGTCTAATCACTAATGACCACAGTATCAAACTGAAGCCATCAATGAGCACATCACCAAGTTGGAGTCACTGATGATAGAACTAATCTTAACCCAAACAAGACTTCAAAGTTAAAGATTAAATAAGCCTTCTAGTCATCATGTCCCACATTTAAAAATTCTACCATTATAACTTGAGACAAATATAATAATTTAATACTTTATGACACACCTCAAATTTAAACTGTACACTTCCTAAACAAAGCACCAACTATTATAAAAACAATATTCAGCTTTGATTAAAGGATATATTTCTCCCACTAACATGTGCCTCATATGAATAGAACTTCTTGTGAGTTGAACCCCTACTGTCTAACATTTTTACAGTATTCTGACTATAATTAAAGATTATTATGCAAATGGATTGTATGAGATATGAAGCTGAATTACTACATAAAGTTTTTATTTACACTGGGTTTATGGCAAATTCATTACAATGCTCAAGTTTTTTTCCACATTAACCATGTAAATAAATCATATCACAGTGGTAGGTTGAGAATTACCAGAATGAAATATTGCATTAAGATAACATAATTCATGGAAAAATCACAGGTTTATGGTTCATGGTCTAAGTGAGCTGAAAGAAAAAGAAACATCAACCATTCCAACACTAACATATTTTTAATCAGAGGAGGCTCTGCTCATTCCCCTATGATTATATTAACTAGACTAGAGATGGGAGAGTTTTATTCTAAAGAAACAACAAATAAGCAGAGATCTGAAGAAACATTATAGTTACCTAGGTGAAACAAGTCGGACAAAAGGAAAGAACATTCTAGACAAATGCATCATGGGATGCAGTATTCCAGTGACCAGAGACTGAAAGCAGAGCCCTGGAATTGCAGTGGAGAGGAAGAGGGTGAGCCGCAAGGGATGATCTGAGTTGAATTTTATGATAAACTGCACAGGGATATTCTGTGGAAGGGTTTGAAGAAACACAATATTAAACTCAGAGCTCATGTTTAAAAATGTTAGTCTCAACCCAGTTACCACTCAGGTCCACAACCAGGACTATGAGGTAGACCACCCCAACAGCCACCTCATCTCTGGACTGCTGGAACATGTGAATGGGACAAACCTACAGATCCAAAGCTATAGGATCCATGACACAGGACAGCAACAGGGTAGTCAAGAATAGTCCTAGTGAGGGCTCAGTATTGAGGGTATAGCAAAAGTCAGAGGCCTGGAAGCAGATCAATGACTCATTGCAATGAAACTTACATGTAAAGATATATGGACTAAAAGGTATATTGTGTGATTTTCTGGCCAACACTAAAGCTTCTATGCCATAATTTAAAAAAAATGTGTTTTTTTTTGTTTTGTTTTAATTTTTGCAGGAAAGTTGCAAAGGCAGAGGGTGGAAGAGACAGAGATGAGTAGAATCAGGGGGATGCATGATGTAAAATCCACAAAGAATCAGTAAAAAGTTTTTTACAAAGGGAAAGAAAACAATGTTGGTCTCTGTCTTCAATGTTGGTCTCTGTCTTAAGAGTCTAAAAAATTGAGATTATATTTTGAAATAGTTGTTATGAGATGCAGTGCAGACAATGGAAGGAGGAGCCAGTTAAAAAGCTAACAGGCTGTGAATCTCTTTTTGAGTCAGTCTTTCCTGTGGTCGTCAGCCACTTGCTCCAGCCACTGTGGCTGGCTTCACTCTCACTACATTGTTCTAGTCTTTGTGATCTACCAGTAATTTCATTGTGAGGCTCAACTCTGGCAACTAGGCCTGTATTGTAGTTTCTGGCTTTCTGTGAATTTGAAGAGAATGTGGGATCTGGCTTGCAAAGTTGAGGCCAAAGTTGTCTGGTATGATTATTCTAAAGTTTGAGGTTATCTTTATGACATCACCTTAGCATTAGAGAGCAGATGACAGAAGGGATCAACTGAACAATTCACCTTCCCCTTCAGACTATATACCACAGGTTGGCACAGTTTCATTGCCTCTATTTTTCTGTATCTGGAGCTGTTTCCAATAGTGAACATCAGTTCTATTTTGGAGCTCATGGAGATACAATAGTCAGCATGCTAATCTGTTACACTATATTGCCTTTCATTTTTTTTTTTAAACTAGGCTTTGTCTTTATCTCTCTCACCTAGGAATCTAGGATGGCTGTCTAACATTAAGCATCGGTGTGAATCTCTCTTCAGTTTCCAATGGGGAGGACATAGAATCTTCATAGCAGTGTGTGTGATATGACAATGACATGGTATATGGTGAGGGTGGAGATTGCCAGTCTCCAAAGACAAAACCCATCAAATTAGGTTATTTAAAACAAAAGACATGTATCCCTTCCTCTAGTGGAGGGGACAGAGGTTCCAGTTTCCTGTCAAGTGCTTTAGGGTTAGGGTTAGGGTTAACCTTTAAAATAATAGAAGTTTATTAATTTATGAGTGTGGGAGTTTCAAGACTGAAATAAAGTTGTGGATTGTATTAAGTTTCTGGCCTAGATTAGCCCCAATATCTGGACCAGTAGTGGCAAAGTTTCAAAGAAACACACAGAAGCTTGTGTTAATTTCATGCTGATTATTCCATGGCTCAAACATATTTCTAGCTAGCTCTTGCTCTTAAACTAACCCTTGATTCATATCTTGTTTAGCCATGTGGCTCAGTACCTTTTCTCAGAGCAGCATTTCAGCTTCCTTTCTCTGATTCTGCTGGCATCTCATCTGGCATCTCTCTGGTGTCTCTGCTTCGCTCTTCCTGTTCAGAGTTTTCTTAGTCTTGTAGCCCCACCAATATTTACTGTCTGGCCAATCAGCTTTTTATTAAACCAGTAGGAGGGACAAATATTAACAACGTACCAGAATATGTTCCCACAGCAGTAGGTGATATCATTCTCTCTCCCCTTCTCTTTCTCCCTCTCCTTCCCCTCTCTCTCCCTCTTTTGTAGGGAAAAAAATCCTGCCTAGGTTCTTTGTTGTTTCTAGGAGTTGCCTGCATCCTGCACCTTCCTAAACCTGCAGATAGACAGATGTACCTTCATCCTCTGTCTTAGCCTTCCTTCTCTTGGCTTACTCCTTTGTCTATGCACAGGTTTTCCTTTTCTTAAAAAGACACTCATTATTGGCTGAGCATCAGACTACCAACCTGGAGCAGAAACAAACTTTGTTGATTTGTTAGGACTAGTGTTAAAAACAAGTCATGAGGTAGGGGGCTAAAATAAGAGAAGTGTATTGTCTGTGACAGTTCTGGATGCTGAAAGCCTGTAAGCAGATGTCAGCAGGATCACACACCAGTGAAATCTACAAGCAGGATCTTTCCTAGTCTTACCTGTCTTCTCAAATTAACAATACTTCTTGGTATTCTTGGATTGTAGGTACATTACTCAGCCAGTATCTGCCTCTGATCACATGGCTGCCTTCTTGTCTTGTATGTCTCTTTGTTGTCTTGCCTCAGGGTTTGACTATTTATGGGTTCATTTTTTTCTTCTTCTCAAAACATCAGTCATGACCATCTTCATGACCTTATCTTAAACACCTTCTTAAAGACCCCATTTCCTTCCCCAAAACAAAAACTTTATGCTGTTTGGTTTTTTTCCCCCTTAAATGATAAAATCTCCCAGACTTCTCCCATTTTCTGCTCTTACATTCTTTCTTTCTATTCTTATTATGTTACCTAAATTTTAAAGAGGCATGGCACAGATGTCTTATTTAGGGCTGAGTAGTTCATTGGAATCTCACATATTCTCATTATCTGGAGTGGCCATTAACCCACACTCACCACCCTTCAAAGCAGAGAGATATCTCTCTGTTTAAGACAGAGACTAGCATTTTTGATGGGTCTAAAAATAAATATAAGGCAGTTTGGTACCCTGTCTATTAAGTTGAACCAAGTAAAGTCCTAGTACTCAAGACCACTCCAGTCATAGGCTTTTGAGTGGACTTATAGTACTAGGCATTAATTTCCGTCTTGAAACCAGCCTTAAATTCAATCAGAGGGCTGTTGGTTACCACCGTATGAGTTGTGCCAATATGAAACAGACATTTTTCCCAGGCAGTTTCTGTGTTGTAGTTTCTAAGGTCCACAGTTGAGTAAGATTAATGATGCCTTTTCCTTCCCAGCAGCTCCAGTAGCACCATCTAGAATGATGAAAGCTTGTTATCATTTGTAGTGTGGGCGTGGCTGCACCATGATGTGGCCACATGACCAGGTGGGGCGAGGCTCGCTCCCCCCACCCCACCCCACCCCCGCTTAAAGGGTCTACATAGTCACCCTTTAAAGAGCCCCAACCATGTTGCAGACACTCTTTCTCTGCTCTCTCCTACTCCTCTTCCCCTCCCTTTCTCTCTCTCTTTCGCTTCCCATCCTCCACCTGTTCCTTCAATAAACTTAACATGTGCCAGCGTGTTTTATCCTTCCACATGCAAAATACTAACAATCATGAATGAAGCTTCCGGTTCAGATCAAGCATAATTTCTTTGTAACTTTAAAGTCTGTGGTGATTTTGTCAACAGTAAGTACCTATTTCTAAATAAGGTCACATTCACAGAAAGCAAGGGTTAGGACTTCAATGTATCTTCTTTTCCTTTGAGGGAGTACGTAATTCGATATACAATACATGTCCTTTGGTTTATGTGGAAGGGAGGAAAGGCCATACATATATCTTTGGCTGTGCTGACTGGTCTTAAGTCAACTTGACATGTACCTGAGTTATCTGAAAGGAGGGAGCCTCAATTGAGGAAATACCACCATTAGAGCCAGCTGTAGGCTATAGGTTGGGCAATGGTGGTTCATCCTTTGATCCCAGTGCTCTGGAGACAGAAGCAGGTGGATCTCTATGAGTTCAAGGCCAGCCTGGTCTACAGATTGAGTTCCAGGACATCCAGAGCTGTTACACAGAGAAACTCTGTCTGGAAAAAGAAAAGAACAAAGAAGTCCAGCTGTAAGGTATTTTCTTAATTAGTGATTGTTGTTGGAGGAAGGCCCAACACATCGAGTGTGGGGACATTTCTGGGCTGATGATCCTGGGTTCTCTAAGTAATCAGGCTGAGCAAGACATGAGGAAACAGCCAGTAAGTAGGACCCTTCCACAGTTTCTTTATCAACTCCTGCCTCCAGGTTCCTGCTCTGACCTTCTTCAGTGATTGAACAGTAATATGGAAATGTGAGTTAAACAAACCCTTTCTTCCCCAACTTGCTTTTTCGTTATGGTGTTTCATTGCAGCAATAAAAACTCTAAGACATTTGTCTCATAAAATTTCAGCAGGATAATAAAGAATAACCCCCCCAAACAAAACAAAACAACAACAAAAACAACCCCAGGGTGTATTTCTTAATCTTTCTAAGAATAATGACAGTTTTGAGAATTTTTTGTCTTAGTTACTATTCTATTGCTATGAAGAGACACCATGACCAAGGCAACTCCTCAAAGGCAGCCTTTGATTATTTAGTTTTATATGAATGGTCAATGATCAGAAAGGCAGGAGGCGGGCATCTTGATGGTGGAAGAGTAGCTGAGAGCTTTACATCCTGATCCACAGGCAACAAACAGAAATAGAGACAGAAAGACACAAAGACTGGACCTGGTGTGAAAGCCTGCCCACCTCCAGTGACTCACCTTCTTCCATGAGGTTACCTAGCTTCCAATAAGGCCATATCTCCTGTTTCCTAAACAGTTCATCACCTGAGGACTAAGCATGCAAATATGTGAGTCTAAAGGGTTATTCTCATTCAAACCACCACAATTTTAAACATGAATGTAGTCATGAATGTGTGGAGATACTTGGTCTAGGTTATCGACCTCAGAATATTTTATAATGTCTAAATTTATAGACATTAAAAAGAGCCATTAATTTATATACTTTATGTACATGAGTGTTCTGTCTGCATGTACATTTGTTCATCATAAGAAGATATACAAATGTGACTATGTTATAGATGGTGTGAGCTCCCATGTGGGTGCTGGGAATTGAACTCAGGACCTCTGTAAGAGGAACCAGTGCCTTTAACCAATGAGACATCCCTCCACTACCTTAAAAAAGTCATTAATAAACTTTTGGCTGGATCCATTGAGATATAAGTGGATAAGATAAAAATACTATTTTTTTCTGTTTAAAAATAAATCTGTTAAAGATTAGGGATAAAGTAACAATTGTCTTAATGACTATGTGCTGGTCCTATCAATATTTAGTTCCAGGAGCTAATTTTGTCACTTTAATCACATTCTACACATAGGTGGTAACTAACAAGGTTAAAGAATGTGTCCAGTCTCCCACAGTGCTTAATGGAGAAGATGAAGAAATCCAAATAGAGCAGCTACATGAGAGTTGGCCGCTCTGTTGATGCTAGTTGGATAGTTATGATAAGTGGAGTAGGGGTAAATAGGTATTGAGGTACTACATAGATGGTACCCACCAATGCCCAGGATGTTGTGAATTGTAATATAGAAAATGTGACTTAACATCTCCATTTGTCTTTGTGGAGTAAAAGCAAATAACCAGAAAAGTTGAAAAAGAAATCTTGAAGGTAGAAGTTTACACACAAATGGTTTCTGTGCACTCAAAACATTTTTCCTACTCTGCAGTCCTCCAAGGCTTTCCCCATTCTGGTCATTTTGGCAGGTGACAGATCTGCTGTCACAACAGGTCTTCTCAAAAATTACATTTGGTTCTATCCAGGAGGCAGAGATGCAGGATTCATAATAGCTAGTTTCTAAGGACTGAGAGAATTTGTTTGATCTGCCAGGAGAAAGAATGATGGGATGGGAAATGGAAACTCTCCTCCTTTCTTTAATTTTGGGGAAGGAGATGATGACTTGGAGGGACTCGTGGCCCTGACCTCCCGGCATAAACAGTAGTCACAGCTCAAAGTGTTCATTAAGCTGCTAAAGGAAAAAGAGCTTGGAAACTCCTCACAGGAGGAGGCAGCAGGATTCTGACAGTAACAGGCTCTGAATGGATGGAAGTATTCAGCTTATGGGGAAGCAATTGAATCTTTGAAAAGCGGCTCATGATTAGAGCCCAGTAGTTCTGACACACTGCAATCAGGCTGCAAGGAACTAATGCATAGTGGGGGATAGGCCCATCAAAAGAACAAAAACCAAGTGCAGGCAGGTGGAGTTGAGTCGGAGATTTTAGAAAGAGGGAAACAAATTAGCTAGTCTAATTTGAGATAGCTTTGTTTCCAGTTACTCCAGCTATTTCAGGAGAACAAACATTTGATAAATCATCCCTCTTCTCAGAGATATAAATTAAATTACTTATTAAAATCAAAATACTATAAAGCTATTTATAAGAAGAGAAATGCCTCCCCAAAGAGTCACTTTTAAATGAGAATGAGGGGAAAAACATAAATGGTGAAATATTACTAAAATGTACTTTTTTTGTAGAACAATCAATGTAGCTAACTTATGATGTTCATTATCTAAATTTCGAATACAAAATCTTCTATTTTTGATTAAGACACGTGGATTCTTGACTCAGTAAAGTTGTGAATGTCAAGTTGAGATTCATGATTGATGTCAACACATAATAATTATTAAAGCTTCCCAGTGATTACAATGTCAAAACAATACTTTAAGCAGTTTTCCTTAGTTACTCATTCAGTTCTCAAAAGTGTGTGTGGTAAGAGCTATTACTAACTTCTATTTGAGGTACAAGTTCATTAAGGAATTTACCCAAGGTTCAATAGCTACTATATATCAGAGTTGTGACTCTTACCTAGATAGCTTGTCGCCCAAACCTGGGACTTCTTAGCATTTTTACTTCTAAGTATCTCAAAGATTGTGAGTTGTTATCGATTCCTTTTTTTTTATCTCTTTCATTCTCTGATTCTAAAAATAGATCTAAAATAATTAACTGTGAATTTCAGCATCGATTCACAAATTGCTTGACAGTCAGGTATTGAAGAAAGCACTATTACTGTGTTGGGCTTAATCTTTGGTTTTTAGGTCTATTAGTATTTGTTTTTAGGAAATTGGATGTGTTTGTGTTTAGTGTGCATGTTTAGAATTGTAACGTCCTCTTTCCAGTTAATCCTTTAAGGAGCATAAAAAATCATGACGTAGCTATTGCACACACGAATTCAGCAACTGTGGGTTCCTGCACAAGATCAAGCCGATTAAAAGTTTGAGCATAGAGGAGAAAGGGTTCCAGGGCCTCCACTCATAGATGAGGAACTATTAGCAGTTGATAGCTGTTAGAAAATAATCATTCTCTTTACTTTGGAGAATGACCATTGACATTGTCCTAATGGATAATGTCTCAGTAAAGTACATATGAGAAGCATTAATTGGTCTTAATGGTTGAAAAAAATACAAAAGACTTGAAGCTGGAGGGAGTTGTATTACTAAGGGGATCAGGACAAGTAGGAAGCAGGGAGTGAGAGGCTGGTAATGGTTGTTTAGATGAGAAGTGTCTCCCATAAGATTGGGCATTCAAAGACTTGGTCCCCTATTGGTGGCTCTGATTAGAGAGATGTAGAAGCCTTGCTGAAGGAAATATGTCTATTGGATAAATTCAAGCCAACTCTTCAGGCTGACCAGGGTAGGTCTTATCTTTACAAGTCCTCAGACTATCTGAATGTGCAGGTAAAAAGGCTGGCTGTTGCCTTTTTCTGCCTTATATGTTTCCTGCTGCCCAGCTATTTTACTTCCTGGTACAACTTTCCTAGAGCTATGATTAAAAGTGGGTGCCATCACTACCTGGCTGTGATCAGCCTTGACATCACAGATTCTCTGTCTCCCAAGTGCTGGGATTAAAGCCATGAGTCTCCCCTCTCTGACCTTCATCGATGAGCTCTGTCCTTTGATATTTCAGGCTATTTTTATTGAATAAACCACCACATATGCCATTGTGGAGGACATTGCCACACCCACCTTACAGATCTTTCTCTTCATCTGCTTTGGGTTTGTGGTTCAGGATGAGAGCTTCCAGCCTCCAGCTCTTTGCAGCCATGCGTGGTACTTGCTGCAGTGGCTCCTGCCATGATGGATGCTTCCTCTGAAATGGTGAGTGCAACTACATCTTCTGTAAGTGGCTTTGATTGTGGTATACAGTTTTCTTCTGAAGATAACGGGCTAAAGATTCTTGAAAGATCTTCATCACCCTGGTGGGCAACATAAATTAAAAATTCCAACTTTCTTTATACAGTTTCTTGATTGGTTTTCTCAGTATCATGGAAACCCATGAGATTGTGTATTGAAAACAGAAAAAAATGGCAACTTTATTTTTTAAATGTATTGCTTTAAAAAATAATTTTACAGATTATTAAGCATAGGAATCAAATAGAAATTTTCCAAAGCATTACATTTAAATATCACATTCATAGGCATCTTTGTGGTGATTTTAAAACAAAGCTGTTTGTTTCCTCTTTTTTCATGTGTGTGTGTGTGTGTGTGTGTGCGCGTGTGCACATCTTATTAAATGGCTTCTTCATTAGTGTCACATTAATACATATCTAGGCCATGGCTGTGATAGAAAAGCTTTTTGTTGTGAGTAGAATGCCAGGCTATAATCTCTCACTAATGACTTCAAGGGATTATGTAGCTACCCTGGGGCTCTGATATCTTTCACACTTACCCTGCTTGGTAAATTACTTATCTGTGGGCTGAAAAGGCTAGAAAGCTTCTCCTGTTGTTTGGCCCAGGGAGACCTTAATTAAAGTCAGTGGAGTTTATCTGTGGTCTTTGACATTAAAGAGAATACACCAGTGAGTCCTCTTGGAGACTGTATCCATGATGCTCCTTGCTGTCACTGAAGCACTGGCTTTTCTTGTTTTCAGGGAAGTCACTGATGCTTTCCTCAGCTCTGTTCATACTCGTCTTTTTCAGAGTGACTTTAAGAAATTCAAGACATTTGGAGGGAAAATTAGATAGGCATGTTAGAGTCTGGATGCTTCATTTCAAGTTGTATTTAATTTGTGCATTGACTCTTGTCTGTTGACACACAGCAAAAGACTAAATTCAAAGGACTCCTGAGACCCAGATTTGGTTACTTTATACACAATGAATGTTAGCTGGGGCAGGGTGAATGTGAGAATACTCCTGAAATCATCTGTGTAAGATACAATGCTCTACTAGGATAAAAACATTGAACATTACTTCTTAAGGTGCAGACGGTATTAGAACTTTATCTTCAGCTGGGTGTAATAACTTAAGTCTTCACTCCCAGAACTCTGGAGTCAGAAGAAGCAGATCTCTGTGAGTACAATTATAAAGCAAATACATTTATAAGATTAATACTTAGGAGGGAAACAAAATAAACTAATAAATATGATTGCATATGACAGATTTATCTTGTCATTTTAAATGTAATTGTTTGACTATGTAAACTAGTTTGCATATCCCAAGAACAAAATCTACAGTGAGATCTGCTCCTTTTTTTGATACTGTTGTCAATAATAATATTGTTTCTATTTTTGAAACTGTGTGTAAATACATTTATGTGTATAACATATTATAACTTAATCCTGTCAGCAAAGTTTAAATGTAGCTACTGTAGTTATAACTAAGATCTTTTGAGTACATGTGTTTTAAAAATAGAATTCAAAGAGGTTAAATAAAAACCTTAAAATATTAAGATAAAATTTAAATAACTACAAAAGCTCATGGTCTAATTTTATGAGACAATATATATATTCTGCCAAGAAGGCTTAGAAAGAAGGACAAACTCAGTGGCAATGAGCAGCAGCACTGCTTAGGGTGTGCTTAACAGTATCACCCACAGGATAAACCAGAACCCACAAGAGATATGCATGAGCCAGCTAATGCATGGCATCAAAAATGAGAATATTGTTGCACTAGAAAGAAAGTAAATTACCAAGACTAACTATATTTCACAACAATTTAAGCACAAATTAAGAGGAGCTTTGGTTTATCAGAGGTGCAATAATTTGAATACCCAAAAAATACCTGAAATGAATTCCTTTGTATTCTAGACATTAGTCCTCTGTCTAGAATACCAGTGACAAGGATTTGTTTTCATTCTGCGGGCTGCCTCTTGACTCGACTGACAGTTTCGTCTGCTGTCCAGAACCTTTTAAGCTTCATGCAGTCCTACTTTTCAATTGTTCTTCTTCTTTCCTGTGCTATTAAGAAATTCCACATCTGAAGCTATAGGTTGATGTATACAACCTCATCCTTCAGCAGTTTCAGGGCATCAGGCCCATGATTCATTTACAGCTGAGTTTTGTGTACAGTGAGAGAGGAAGATCTAGTTTTATTTTTCTGTATGTTGATACCCACGTCTCCCTACACAATTTGTTGCCCTTTCTCTGCTGTATTATCGGCACTTTTTTGGTAAAAATCAGATAGCTGCAGTTGAATGGAATTCTAGACACTGTTCTCTATGCCACTGATCCATATGTCTATTTTTGGACTAGTACCACACACATTTTTTTTATTACTATGGCTCTGTAGAATAGTTTAAAGTCAAATATACATCTTACTCAGGTTTTCTTTGGCTACCCTCAATCTTCCTTCCTTCCATATCAAGAAAACACACAACTCAATTTAGGAACTCATATGAGAGAGAACGTGAGAGGCCCTCAGGTGCTGAGCAATCCCTGCCTCAGCTTCCAACATACTGAGCATCTTGCCTCACAGTTTCTATCTCAGACCCCTAGAAGATATATTGGGAAGCCCCTTTTTTCTTGAATATGTTCATCAAGGTTCACTGTTGTCCTCAAAGTAAAATAAAACAAAATGGCCAGTGGAGCTTCAAAGAAAGTTCTAAAAAGAAATACAGATGGTAAGAAAACACTTTAGAGAAATGTCTACTTTTAAAAAGTTGCCCTTGGGAAGTTGCATACTATGTCTACTTTAAACTAGCATCTCACCCCAGTCAGAATGGCCATCACCAGAAATATGAATGACAACTACTGTTAGTATGGATGTGGTGAAAGGGGATACTTACACCTGTCAATAGGAGTGTAAAGTAGAGTAGCATCCTTGGAAATCAGTCTGGAGAAAAAAAAAAAAAAAAAAAAAAAAAAAAAAAAAAAAAAAAAAAAAAAAAAAAAAAAAAAAAAAAAAAAAAAGAACTGCTATATGACTCAGCTGTGTAACTCCTGTGAAAATAGCTGAATAATTTTATATCCTACTATAAACATTTTGCATTTCCATGTTCATTGCTACTCTATTCATAGTAGCTAGAAAATGGGACCAGCCCCAATGTCCATCACCTGAGGGATAGATAATAAAAATGTGGCACATATACACAGAGGAACATTGTTGTAAAAATAATGAAATCATAAAATTTGCAGGTTAAATAGGAGGAATTGGAAATAATAATGCCAAGTGAAGGAACCCAGGTCCAGTAAAACAAACATTACATAGTCTCTCTCCTATGGGGATCCAAGCAGCAAATATTTTGCTTTCCATATTTAACTTGTAACAAACATAGAAGTCAGGAAAGTAAGAAGGGATCAATGTGGGTGAGACTCACTAAAGAAGGAGAGGTGGTGGACTGTAGGTGAGAGGAAAGAGAGAGATCAGTACTGGGATTAGAAAGATTTAAGTATGGAAGGGAGCAGGAGATGCCAGGAAGCAGGGCTAACTAAAAGGTAAGGAATAAAAGCCATGAGGAAAAGTAATTTTTGTGATGCAATTAAAAATATAATTGGAAGTGACAGTAGAATACATATGATATGAAGGAAGAGAATGGATACTAAGCATTAGAGATTTAAGTTGGAAAAGACTGGTGAGATAGAGGGGGAGTGAGGGATGTATTAATCAAAACAAAAGGATGTGTGAATTCTAATAGAAACTCATTATTTTGTAAGACAACTGACATTTAATTTTAACAAAGGCCACAGAGATCTCCCAATCAAACTCAGGCTATTTACATTGCTTTTGGTTACAAATATATAGCTACTTATAATAAGGTAAGATTTTATTGCTGAAGCCACTGTAAATTTTGTTGTGGAGAAATTGGTCTGGAACTTCCTGGGAAACATGTCTTCTGCTGACCATCTTTTATAATGCTACACTGTGCTATGCCAGCTCTTGGACAAGAAGACCTCAATAGTCCTACCTAGCATGCTATAGCACTGACCTGTCAATGAACATGTGCCCACTCATGCAAATGCAATAGTGTTATGACTGGTATAGGAGTAACCAAACATATACTGATTGGCTTTGAGGCGTGTTTTACAGAAGCCCAGTACTGCAAAAACAGGTGAAGAGGCCAAAACTAGGAAGGTCATAATCTTGGTGTTGGGTGTAATTTACTGTTGATTTGATAAATGGTCATGTCAAACTGCCTTGTAAATATTTAAATCTATCTCAATAGATTTATGCTGCTTCAACATTGGTCAAATAAGCTTATTTTGACAATAGTTGATGGTTATTACTCAGACTCCTCACTGGACAAAGTGCTGGGAATAAGAGATTGTGAGTCCTCAGTCTTAAATGGTACATGTATGATAACCTTTCATTCCTAAAGCCTAGGAAATGTCATGGAGAAGGGTTAGGGAAGAATTTAAGAGAGGAATACTATACAGTGCTGTCTTCAGGATACAACATGGTCTCTGTACTGGGGACTCACAGTAGCTGTGATTCCAACAGAAGTTCAAGTCATTTGAAATCCCAGCAGTCCCACAGAGTCCCACCGATCGATGAGATGGTGAAGTGCTCTTGGCAAGTGACAGCTAGTAGAGAGGGACTCACTTTTCTTTAGTATGGCCACTAGTAGAAAGTAATTGAAAAACACAGCAAATATAGGAGTCTATCATACATTGAAAATAAAAGACCCTCATATACTTTTCATGTAGGATGCTGAAGAAGAATATCTAAATTCTTGTGAAAAGGGTAGATTTCAAACTTTCTCAGATTTTAATGAACAAACTCTATATGAGAGTAAATAATTGATAAGATGAAGCTTGAGTTAATTGACAAATTTCAAGTATCCAATTAAGAATTACAGAAATTGCAGTAGGTATGTTTTAGAGCCAAGTGAAATGATAGAAACCGTTTCTGCCAAGTATTGCCTATTACTATCAAATAGAATGTCCTCAGGGACAGAAGGCATGGATAAAATCATGTACTGAAAATCTGAACCTGAAACTGAATCCAAATCTAGTTCTAGCTCCAAGGTGAGGAAAAATGCAAATGCAGAAAAACACATAAATGTAATTCAAGGAGCTGTGATAGGCACTGCCTTAGATGTGCGAAATTACAGAAAATGTTGCCCACTTTAACACAACTAGTAATTTATATGAAAAAAGAGAGAGACAAAAGGAGACTTCAGAATCCCTTCAACTAGTTCTAGTGTATGAGCTTCACTTAATTCATATTGTAATCAGTGGTAAAGAACAATGATGGAATAAGTGAAACACCTGAACAGTGTGAACACAACTGATTATGTGTCCACATTTGATGTGCAGAATTACCATCCTCTACACTCAGGGGTTAAAAAAAGTTCAGGTTTGGTGCAGCAAGTCTTGCATCCCAACACTGAAAGGAGGAGACAGGAAGACTTATATACACATCACACACACACAGAAAACTACCACAGACACACAAACATACAAAGAAGATAGAATAAGGCATTTTAAAATAATAAAAATTGTAAGATGTACTATTCATGTAATTACATGTGGGCTTCTATGCTTTCACAGCAGGCACTTCATGTACTAAGCCAGCTGTCTTTCTCACTCACCCCAGGAGTTGTTTTAAACACATACATACTGTTGTAATTGGCTGTATGTACATGTATATGCTCATTACAGTAACTGAAGAAATAAAAGGAGACCATGAATTTGAAACAGGGCAAAGAGTAGGGGACACATGGAAGGGTTTGGGTAGAAGAAAGAGAGGAGGGGAAATGATGTAATTATATTCTTAAAAAATTAAAAAATTCTTTCAGTGGTAGTTGCTCCTGGGTAGTCATATTTCTGTGTAACCCTTACTGTCACATCCTTAAGTTACCCTGACCATAGTGAGTTATGGTTGGTGCCATGGAAATAATTCTGTGTGACTTCTGAAGTTGATATATAAAGCAAAATAAAACTACAATGTCTACTTTGGCTTTTCATATCTCCATTTATGGCAAAAGCTAGAAACCTGCCACGTAATATTTAATTGATCAAATGCACTTCCTCATTTACAGGAGAGATGAGGGTTCCTGCCAACAGCTAGTGCAGACTTGTCATTCACAAGACCTAGAGTAGAACAGATGTAGCTCAAAACACTTCAAGGAAGAGAAACATAGAGAGGTCCAGAACTATCCAGCCAAGTGTTTTCCAAATCCTTGCTCTACAGAAGTGTGAGTCCACAAATCCTGCTAATTTGAAGTTGCCAATCTAAGCATCCAGCTTTATAGCAGCAGATAATCTAGTGCTTATCTGGAAATGCTTATGAATTAAATCATGTGATTCCTGGGTTTCTTTTAAAATAATCAAGAGATTAAAAATGACCCAGGGTATAAGAAATAGCCATGTATTATTAGCTATTGAAACTGGGTAATGGACAGATGAAGCCTCTCTGGGCCATTTTCTCTATTTTTTGAGTACTAGAAAATTTTAATCATAAGTTAGCTTATGATCAAAAGTCCATAAAATATGAATTTATTTTCAATAGCAAGTATGGATTTCACCAAAGCATTTATGATGTGAATTATTTATAAGTCCTGAAATTATCAGTAGAAACTACAGTCATAAACTATGGCTGAGAAATGAATACATGCCTGATGTCTGACTGAAGTGAGAACATAAATCCAATGGCCTTCTGATCTAAATCTGGGCAACTTTTACAGGATATATATTCTTTTAGTTTTTCAATTTTCCTGATATTTTTAGACCTATAGTAGCTTATCTCCTACCCAGTGTTGCTTCCCTCATTTTCTTCCTTTAAGAAGTATTGATCTTTGAATAGTACCTCACTTCAAATGTTTTGGTACTTACTGTTAGAGGGGTTAACAGAGAGTATTACTGTACCTATGGAGGGTGATTTACTGCATCATGACTTTCTTTTTTCTTCATATAATTTAAAATACTCTGAAATTTAATACAATGTAAAACATTTCTAGGATTGTGTCCTTATCTGTTTGGTAGAACATGTGAGATTTACTGGAAAGAGCATTGGTCTAGCATCATGTATCTTCACTTAATTAGAAGCATAAAGTAAGATTTGAACCCATCTATTAATACCCTGAGATGCATATGAAGATGTGAGATGCATATGAGATGCATATGAAGATGTGAACCTTAGAGATCAGTCCTCTATCACTTGTAGGGTTGGTGAAAATCTCTTCCCATTCTGTAGGCTGGCGTTTTGTCCTATTGACAGTGTTTATTATTATTATTATTATTATTATTATTATTATTATTATTAAGTTATTATTATTATCTATGTGTATGTGTGCATATCTCTGTGTCACAGAGGTCAGAAGAGGTCATCAAATACCTTGGAGTGGGATCAACAGGAACTGTGAACCAACTCTTGTCCTCTGGGAGAGCAAGTACATGTAACCACGGAACAATCTCTCCATCTTTGTGTGTTACATTTTATTTTATTTTATTTTGTTTTATTTTATTTTATTTTATTAGACAAGGGATGTATCAATTAGCATTACAGCTAGCATTGTATTCTTTCCTCCAGATTTGTTATAAAATGTTAAATAAAGTTGGACTTGGGTGGCAATCAGAATCATCCAAAATTTTATATACCCTAAAGAGGCACATTCACACCTCAAAGGTATTAGCTCAACTATGTTCCTAGCAGCATTATTTGTAATAGCAAGAACCTGGAAACAACCTAGATGTCCCTCAACTGAAGAATGGATTAACAAACTGTGGTACATCTACACAATGGAATACTACTCAGCAGTAAGAAAAAATGATATCATAAAATTCACAGGCAAATGAATGGATTTGGAGAATATCCTCCTGAGCAAGGTATCACAAACTCAGAGAGATAAGCAGGGGATGTACTCACTCATTAGTGGTCTCTAAACAAACAAACAAGAAACAAAAAGCCAAACATGCCCAAGCAGCAAACTACAACCACTGAACAGCTTGGGACCAGAAACACCCTGGACTGACCCTTCGTACCCCACTCCAACTATAGGAACACCTGACTCACTCTTGAGGGAGGGGGGACAAAACTGGATTTGGCTAAGAGTGGAGACTGATCCAAGAATTATTGGGTTGGTGGGACCATAGGACTGTCTGCTGCCTGCCCAAGGAGGGGATGGGGAGTTGTGGAGAAGAAAAAATGTCCTGATGTGGCGGGAGGGGGAAGGGACCTTGAATAAGGATATACAGGGATGGAAAAAAAATTCAGAGGGAAAGCTGAACACAAAGTAAATATATGTGTAGCAATCTTATTTGCATTACCACCCTTGATAAGCCATGCTTATGATTCTTATCCTCTTTATAGTTATTGTTAACTCTTCCGCATTTTAAATTCATTTTACTGTTTTTTTGATAAATACAAAATAAAGAAGGAAAAAAAATAATGATTATATGTGGGGAATTCCAGGTAGATAAGTGTAAAGACAGTGAGGATTTCTACAGACAAAACAAGATAATGTGGTTGGACAAGAAAATCTTCAGAAGCTCAGCTCAACTTGGAAGGATCTTATTAAAATGATATTCAAATTTCAGCATTTACATCCTAACTATTTCAATGGCTGACCCTAGTATCCACAAAAAACATTCTTTAGATAAAGATTACAGGTGTCTGTCTATCCCTGGATAGTATGCAGGTAGTAGTGACATTAAGGTATGATAGGATGCTGTTAAAATTCCTAATAATATTTAATGTTAGGTTCTTAGTGTAAGCACTTTTTCTCAACTTTACTTTTTTGTCCTTAAGTACATTCATTGGAGGATGAGGCAATTTATCACCCTTATTGTCAGTGATTAGGCACTTGCCTGCCTTCAAACTACTGGTAGTCAATGAGTTGGCTCAACTACCCTTAGGCCAGCCCTAGCTATTTTGCACACTCTGCCAATTCCTTGTGGAAGTCATGAGATAATGGCAATTACTGCTGTTTGCTCTGATTCCTGACCTGAAAATTCCTGGGTGTAGCTCTATCCACAACTTTCCAAAGAGGTAGACCAGATGTTCCCTATAATCATTTCTACCAATGTCAGGTAGGAGAAACTGACCTGAAAACCGAATCAAAGAGGCTACTGTGATAGCTGCAGAGAGAACAGTCCAAAAATGTAAGCATCTGAGAAGAGATTGTGCAAACCACATTCTAATCTTGCCAGGCACATCTGTTTTCCTCCACAGATAGTGTAGCTCCTGTAGGCTGGCTGTCTCTAATGTATAAACTGTTCATTGCAATGGATGCATTCTGGCTTAATAAATTCTTCAACATATTTTTTTCCAACACTGAGCTATATGAAAGATGTCTAGAGAAGTAGGACACTCACTCAAATGATATTTTAAAAGTATTTTAGAATCTTCCAGGTCTGCAGGGACTGATCACCTGATAAAGTTGGATGGCCTGTCTTTCTCTTACATCTCATCCTTTACTATAACCCTTTCTTGAAGGATACTTCAGAAAAACATCACTATGAATTTTCTGCTGATTTTGAGGAAGTTATTGCTGGAAGGCTCTAAGATACTGAGAATAGATGTTCCTGACTGACTGGTAATTTTTATTTTATGTGCACTAACCAGTTGGGCTTTCTCTTATATAACAGCAAAAGCTGTTTGGGTCAACACATTGTTAGGACTGTCAGAGTGAAAATACATGTGTCATTGTAGGTCCTCTTAAAAACGTTGACACAGAAAATTGATGATTTTCACAGCTAATGGTAAGCTTAGGACACAAAGCCATTCGGACTTGGTGACATCTGAGGAAACACTAGGGGGCATGCATAAATCTCAGCTATCTCTGAGGGATCTAGTCCTGGCTGGTTTCTAAGGTAGCTGCTTTTATCTGTCACCAAATGGCATTAATAATGTCTCATCTTCAACCTTCTGCATCTGATGTAAGTTGAATCTTATAGGGAAAGGCAGGGAGGATGCTACCAGCAGACATTAAGCTGTGAATGACTGGAATGACTGCAGGTTCTAGGTGACTTATGAATTATCACCCCAGTCTTATATAGAGCCCTCATTGTCATCAGTGTTCACTAAGTCCTGACAGTATTAGATTGCCCACAAGTTGCTCTGCTCAGCTGTATGAAGGCTTACCACAGTCACCTAGAGACGTAGGATGTCATAAGAGTGTTTGCATGACCTGATTTTTCATTATCTTTACTTATTTTAAAGTTGTTGAAGTTGTTGATCTGGACGATACACAGATCCAGAGAAACTGGCTAACAGGGATGTTTCACTGGGGTAGGGCACCTAGATCTCTCTGGGAAGAGAAAGTGGAGGTAGTTTTGTTGTTGGACTTGGGTAGATGGGTGTGGGAACAACGATGATCAGATGATGAGATTGAGGGGCGAACAAAGAGAGAGAGAGAGAGAGAGAGAGAGAGAGAGAGAGAGAGAGAGAGAGAGAGAGGCTACTGGAAAGAAGGGCATTTGGGGGTCAGGTAAAATCCTGGCTAAGGGAATCTCCCAGGAATCTACCAAGAGGACCCCAGCTTAGCCTTCTAGCATGAGCAGATATGCAGCATGGGATGGCCATCTGCTCTGACCTGACTGGTGCCTAGCCTAGCTGGCATCAGAGAGGCACCATCTAGCAACTGATGGAAAGAGCTGCAGATCCACAGCCAAATAGTAGGTAGAGTTTGGGGAATCCTGAAAAAGAAGGGGATAAAGGATTGTAGGATCCAGAGGGTCAAGGATACCATGGGAAAACTCAGAGTCAACTAACCTAGGCATTCTGCATATATGTTGCAGCTGTGTGGCTTGGTCCACTTTGGGACTCCTGGAAGTAGGGACAAGGACTGTCTCCAGCTCTTTTGCAGACTTTTTAGACTTTATTTCTCATGGTGGGTTTCCTTGCCCAGCCTTGATGCATTGGGAGCCACTTAGTCATTTGGGGCTTGATATGCCAAGATTTATTGATATTCATGGGAGACCTGCCTTTTCCTGAACAGAAATGGAGAAGGAGTGGATTTGGGGGTGGGAACAGAGGAGTGCATGTGTGGAGGGGAGAGAATGGGTGGACGGGAGAGGGAAAGCTGTAGCCGAGATGTGAAAATAAAAGAAAGGAAGGAAGAAAGAAATAAATTTATTTTAAAAATTGTCTAGCTGGTACATAAGTGAATATTTGTTTGTGGCTAAGAGCTAAGGATGATCTTTAATATTTCAGCTTTTGTTATTCTCAGCACTATACTGTACAAGTCAAAATTAAGAGCAATATGTGATGTGTTTAGCAATCTAGTGCTGTTCATTTGGAGTTTGTCTCCCACAGTTTCATGTGAAGGAGTCTTTGTCCCTACTGTGTCAATGCAGGGAGGTGAGGGCCTCTTTAAGAGGTGGGACATGATAGAAGGACCTTAGTACATTGTAGTAGCTGCCCTCAAAAGAGTAATTCACAGAACCCCAAGATTTCATATCTGAATTGCTGTCTGCTTTCCATATATCCTCCTGGTATTAAACACCATTCACCATAAGGCTCTCATTAGAACTTAGCTGATACTGACATAATATCCTTGAGCTCCAAAAAATGTGAAAAATAAAACTTATGTTTATTTATAAAGTTAAGCCTATGTCCAGTATTTTGTTATAATAGTTAAAATAAACTAATATATCTAGCAAAAATGCATTTTTCTGCTAAAGCTTTACTTTAGTATCTTCAGGAATATGATTTTCATTTATTTAGTAGATAACGATAAGATGTTAGATCAAGAGACATGAATATTAATAACTATCTTTTCAATTAAAAGTTGAGGCAATATTGTGGTGTTTGTGCAGCTAAGATTAGCAGATTCTCTAGCCAATCATATAAGCATGCCATTTCATTTCTAAAATTAGTCTTATGCTTTCCCATCCTTTCAAGTTTGGAAAATCTCCAAATATGTTGAAATAAATGGGATTTTTTTTAAAGCAATTTGCTTTTTAGAGGATCAGTTCAAATTAAATTATTGTGAGGAGAGGAAAAATGCTCTCTCACCTCTTCCTGAGTTGAACATTATTTCAACACCATCTGGAAAGGCGTGAAAGTCCGCACTGACCTTTAGCATATTTATTATTAGATATTTCTTAAAGCACGATGAGCAATGGAGTGATTAAGATGCTGGCTTTGCCTTTATGCTGAGTACTTTGCTTAACCACAGGTTTTATGAACTGTTTGGGAAGCAAGGAGAGGGTACACCAAGAAATAAGTGGTTTCTCCAGTGATTATCAATAGGACCCTTGTGGCAAGAAGTCTTGGCATGATGGCTGAGCAGAATGAGAAAATAGCCTTGGTTTTGTCAGGAGTTGTCTGGTCCGTTTATCTTTTTCATGGCCCATTTGTATGCTGTGGAGTCATAACAAACTCTATTCCAGAGAATAAAGATGTCCCTGTGATACCCTGTTCAGAGAATTCTGACCAGCTTCAAAGTATGATGAAAAAGGCTTGCTACTAATAAGAACTACTTTGAATTCTAACAGTGTCTCCTTCTCATGGCAGTGGACAAATGACCTAGCCTGAGGAACCAAGTGCCCTTTCTAAAATGAATTAAATTTCATATCCTAGTAAGTAATAGATTATAAACCCTAACTCACAGTTCTCTTAGGAAGCTTAAATGAGGCAATGCTCTTTGAGAGTTGAAATCCGCAGACTGTACCTACGTTGTTTGCCTGAGTAAGCGACTTGACTAGCAGGCAGAGAAAGACTTAAGACGCTTTGGGCAGAAAAGGCTTTGACAAACCACTGCATGCATACTTGGAAAAAGGAAAGTGCTGTTTACAGGGCTTCTACAACAAAGCACCCGACCAGAATAGATTTCAAGCACACAATCGCATTAACGCACCTGCCAAGGCAATCCAACCAAAATAGATACTGACGTACAACGGTGTTAGAGCCACCTGCCATGGCACAGCTGAGCACAGCAGGCTGGCAATCATGGTCTGTTAACATTCTCATGCCCTTCCTAATTTATTGGATTGGTTTAATGAGTCTTGCATTTGTAGGCATATTACAATTAAATTTAATTGGTGCTCACAAGCAAGTCACAAAAGAAATACTTTTACTGTTCTGATTACTGAGATACTTCCCCAAATGTTAATAAAATTTATGCATATTTATTTATTCACCAAGACCTGTTTATACGTGGATAGATAAGTAGGCAGGCAAAAAGAGAAATGGATGGGTAATGTACTGTTCTGTGTACAGTAGGCAATACTATTGTTAACAATGTCTCCACTTTACACATGGAAAACAGCATTTTGCTGCCATTTCATAGTGTTAACACCACATTGGTAGAGGCAGTGCATATCTTATGAGTCTGCCATATCTCATTTTTACTTCTTGGATCTGGTATTGTGGTGCTCAAACTCAGATGCTAGGGCACAGAGTTTCTATGTCCTGAAGAGTCATCTAGGCCCCCAGTGAACCCCTGTACAACCAGTAGGTAAAGGTTAAGTTGAATGGCTAAGATTTTGGGATGATTCTAATAGAGTCAAGCCTATCTAGATAAATGGATTGATGGCATATATGTGACTTATCCAAGCAGAATCTAATAATTTTCTTGTTTCCAGCTAAGATGCCTGACAACCATGCCTTTGTGCCAAAGACCTCTGGTACTTACCTCTGAGGGACTCTTGCCTGGCAGGTACTTGTGCCAACACAGGATTTTATGTCTTGCCAAGCATTTAGAACAAAGCCTCCCTTCTTGTATTAGTTAGAGTTTCTATTGCTGTGAAGACACGCCATGACCATGGACAACTCTTATAAAGGAAAACAGTCAATTGGGGCTGGCTTACGGGTTCAGACAACTGGTCCATTATCAGCATGGCAGCATGCAGGCAGACATGGTGCAATAGCTGAAAGTTCTATATCTGAATCCACAGGCAGCAGGAAGAGACAATGAACCAGTAGGCCTGAGACCTTAAAGCCCACCCCCCAGTAACATACTTTCTCCAACACCACCACACCTCTTCTAATAAGACCACAGGAATTCCAACAAGGCCACACCTCCTAGTAGTACCACTCTCTATGAACCTATGAGGGAGCATTTTCTTTCCAACCACCATAATTTTTATCTCAAAGAATGGAGAACTTATGTCCTAAAACATTCTAACATTCTCTCCCCAAGGGGTCTTGTATAAGGGATGACACTGATGTCAAGGGTCAAGGCAGACAAGGAGAAGCCAGCCCTAAGTCTTTTGTTTATCACTTAGTACCTTTGCACACCCCAGATATAACTTGGAGTTGTCTGGATTAATCTGGCTTTGGTGTTTTATCTTTTCTTTGTTGTGGAGTCATCCGGCTACAAGAGTAGAGTGGACCTGCATACAGATATTCCGGCAGCTTCCCAGAGCAGTTCAGGTAACATTTTGCCAACATATCTTTAAGGCATATTGATTTTATCTGTATCATTTTACTACACATATCCTAAATCATGTTTTTTAATTTATTTATTTTTAATCTAATTAACTGCACATTCATTAATACCTTAAAATAAGCTTAGATTCAGAGTCATGTACTTTATACTTCAACCAACAGTACATAAAATTTTCTACTTTTAATGATTTTGTTATACTGTGTGAACAATTTTTTTCAGCTATCCACTAAATTTTTTATTTGGTTGCTGATTTATTTTGCATTTCATCCATTTGTAGTATGTGTGTGACTACAGGATTCCTACTCCTAAACATACTCCCATTCATAGTGACTGGTGAAATCCTTGAAAATCCTCAGGGTCAATTTTACCACCAATGTATCTTTTGTTGTGTTTTTTTATATATATATATATATTTTTGAGTGTGTGAGAAAATAAATCCAATGTGCAATTACTTTCCCAATGGTTTTGCCTTTTGATGACCTTTTGCTGCTTGATTCTGATGATACCTGTTCTAAAACTCCATGGTGTCTGTTTTCATCTGTATTGGCCCATACTAACCTTCATGAAATCTATTTAGAACTGTGTATTTTCAGTTCCCACACTTCTTGTTTTGCGGTGCTATTATTTCCAAGGATAACATGGGCAATAGAAATTACAGTAGAATGTGAAATCAGTTTTACAAATATACTTTGTATTAACTGTCCCATGCATGATTGATTGCTACAACAATGAAATGTAGACAGAGACATTTCTATCAGGGTCCTGACAAGCTGGCACACTGCAGTGGATATAAACACTGCAGTGGTTTCCTGTGCAAGACACCTTCACATTCTGTTCCCATTGCATTTATTGTATCTCTATCCTCCATGGTTCTTCATATGTAATCCCTTTAATCCAAAAGTTATTCATCCAACAGTTATCATGTTGGATGCCAGTAAGCTTTGCTGCTGCATATTGATGTGCTTAAAATCTGCATGTCCTTTATTTTTTGTATGTGTACGTACCTGTATGTGTCAAATGTGTATGCAGGTGTGTATATGTGTTCATGTGTACTCACATGTGTATGCACATGTATGTAGAGACAAGAGGAATGACCCTCACTCAAAACATAAGGTAAATGGAATATGAGGGTCTCTCAGTGGCGTGGAACTCACCCAGTAGCACAAGATTGTTGTCCAGCCATGTAGAGAGGTCTGCTTGATTCTATATCCTCAACTGCTGGGGTAGTATGTGCATCCATCCTCAGACTCAGACCCTTCAGATAGGTTTCAGGCTGGAATTCTACTTTAGACTTAACAATATTTTCTTCTTCACACTCTTATGCATTCATTGGAAAGCTCTAGACAAGTGAATCTTGGTATATATCCTATAATAATGCATATGGAAAGTAAATTTGTGTCAATTACTTTTTACATAAAAGTTAATTAGAGCCAGCTCCCATGCCTAACCCAGACACTAGCTCCATTTGATATCTTCTTGCATAGAAAAAAATTTCTCCAATAGAATCTCACTAGGAACACAAATCACACATAAGGACAATCCCTTAATCAACAGATGGCTAATGCAAAATGAACTCTAATCTCTTTGAAGACTTTTTTTTGTCTCATATTGATTTCTTTGGGCATTTTCTAATCTTATTGGTCTTTTGTTTATATATTATACTTTCTGGTTTTATATGTTTATGTGTGTGGTATGTGTATGTGTTTCTCATACATAATATTTTTTAATTTTTGTGCCTATTTTCTTTTCTAAAGACATAGAATAAACAGTTAATTAAATAGCAAGTTGAAGTATTATTACAAACACAGCAGAGATGTAGTACTCGAGAGGATATCGTTCATTTAAACAGCAACACTCACTTAGATACAAGCAGAAATGACCATTGTCTTTTCTTTTTCAAAGATTGCACACATGAGTATACATACACACACACACACACACACACACACACTAGTATACTGGAAGAAATTTCAGAAAAGTTTTAATGCTTTTTCTGCTTTTACAGAAAATAAAAATTATCTTCTTGTTTAGTATTGTAAATTCATTGTGAATTAACAGTTGTGGTGCTCTGACTCCAGTCATAGCAGGTATAGTTGAGTCTTCACTAAGTGGTAGGCATCGTGAAGGATGTGACAATAACCCATTAATGTAATAATATTAAAAAGTTAATTAAAAACTAAGTAAGCACATAGGATCCAGGATGAGAATGAATATATATAAATTACTTTAAAGTTAAAGATATACATATGGTAGTGATAAATATCTGATAGCTATAATAACTTATTGCAGTGTTGAGGGCTTAGAAAAATTGGAAAATATGATTATATTATACCTAAAAAATTGTATGACAGTAAAATGTAAATGGAAATTTGTATTTGTTTAAACACATTATGCATTTCATTATGCCTTTGGAATAGACTCCATGAGCTATAGATGTCTGATTGAAATAAATGCTGCATAATCCATAGAGTTAACAAATTTCTTTTTTCTATTACTGTTCATCTGTTCATTTAAAAGAAAAAACAGAGAAAAACATTGTCACTGAACCCTAGAGGGTAGCAAAAGACTATCCTTCAGTTTATCCGTAAAAAGAATTATTCACTGAAATTGAACATACTAACAAAATAACAATATTTCTTTTGAAGGAATTATATATATATATATATAAAACCTCACAGATGTCTCTTTTCTAAGACAGCAATAAGGACCATCTTATATGAAAGGAAATTGTCTTTCTTTTTTTCTTTTTTTTTTTTTTTGCGGGAGCATTCAAGTACTTTTTATTTATTTATTTTTATTTTTGAATAAAGTCTCATTTTTTTTATCCATGTATCCCCTTGTTCAAATTCCCTTCCCCCTCCCGCCCCTCCCAGTCACTCTCTCTTCTTCTCATCTCCTTATCTCCTCCCCAAATTTTCTTTTTGGCAGATGTCCAGTCCTGCCTTGATTAATGGGCTGTATGATACAGCGAATCACAGGATGGAGGGAGCAGTGTCTCTGTCATCTAGGACCTTAGTGTTGACAACTGAGATGGGCACTCAATGTGCAGATGGAAAGTGTTCCTTCGAGCCTAGCCAGCTACACAGGAGTGACCCCCCTGCAGTGAACTCAGAATTCATTTTCCTCTCATAATTAGTGTTTCCTGAATGTTTGCTGTCTATCACATTTGAATTTTAATGACATAGTAAAGAAGAATGGGGAAATCACTTGATGGAGTCAAAGATTGCATTTAATTCTAGTGTGTGTTAATTGGCTTTATTAAAAATTAGCATTTTAAAATTTCCAACTCTTTCTAATGTATGAAATGTCACTCATTTTTTCACATATTACATTGTAATTAAATTTGCATGGGAGAAAATTTTATTTGTCTCTGTTGAGGAAACACTGAAGAACTGTCTGCACAACAAACATGGATATTTCTGAGTTTGCATGTTGACAATATTCATTAATTTAAATCACTACAGCAACAGCACACAGGCTGTGGTTGTAATTACCATTGCTTAGTAACAGTGCATTTCAGAATGAGAAGGGAGGTAACTGAAAAATTATTACATGTGCCTCAGCTTTGTATACTCTCCCAATATAGTTCTGGTCCCTGGGTAAAAGTTGCCAGGATAGGTGAAGACATTTGAGCCAAATGCTGATGCTGCTCCACAAACCTTCAAACTAATCTGTCCCAGACCACTAATGGTTCACAATTAATCACAAAGTAATCAAATCCTTGGTTCAGTTTCAGTATGCTACAATCTGCATAGGAAGTATTTTGGAAAACTGTTTACCAGGATGAAATTTCTCTAGAGGAGTTAGATATTATAGAATTAACAGAAAAAGAATGCAAAACCCATGCTCTGCCTTAATTAGAAATGCTTTGCCTGTGAGTTTCCCATGGCCCATCCCTTTACTGATACATTTCCTGGTTCTTGCTGCCTTCTCTTTAGACTGTCATCTTCATGAATTGTCTACCATCTCTGGGGTCAGGATCCCAGGTCAATGACAAATGGCAGCAGACAGCTTCAACACTCCTCATTTTTCCCATGGATTTTTACTATTGATGACTGATTTATAGGACATTATTATATTATGTCTTAAATGTTAAAAAAAAAAAAACGATTTTTCTTCTTCTTGTGCCCCTCCGCTTCTTCACTATTATTATCATGATGATGACATGTAGGTATTTTGTCTCAGTGTATTTGTACATCCTACATTAGTGCCTGGTTCTCACAGAGGCCTGAAGAGGGCTTAAGATTCCCAGAGTGGATTTATAGCCAGTTGTGAGCAGCCATGTGGGTGCTGGGAATCAAAGTGGGTTCCTCTGAAAGTGCTCTTAACTGCTAAGCCATCTCTCCAACCCCTGCATTTCATGTTGACAGATAATTCTAGTATCTATGCCTTATGAACACTTTCATCTAGTTTTCCTCTACTTGACTGCTCTTTTAGGATATTAGAGTGTATCTTAGATATTTAAATCACATGCTCTAATACATCTTACTGCTGTTAAAACTTTTATTTGAATTATTAATGCCCACTTTCAGAACACTGTGACTCTCATATTTCACATGGCTCTGGTCAAATGTGAGCTTTGATTGCAGAACTTTTGTGATACTGTTCTAGTCTGCCTCATTCAATGCAGAGATCTGTAGCTAAGCACCAGGCTAAGCTTCCCGAGTTCAGTCCCAGAGAGGGAAGAGGGATTATATGAGCAGGGGAGAAGGTGTTAAGATTATGATGGGGAAATCTACAGAGACAAATGAACCAAGCTGGTGGAAACTCACAAATTCTAGACTTTAAGCTGTAGAGCCTGCATGGGACTTGACTGGTTCTGCATATTGGAGATAGTTGTGTAGCTTGGTCTGTCTAAGGAGCTCCTGGCATTGTGATCAGGATCTATCCCTAGTGCATAAACTGGCTTTTTGGAGCCCATTACCTATGATGGGATGCCCTGCTTAGCCTTGATGCAGGGGGAAGTGGCTTGGACTTGCCTCAACTGCATGTACCAGGTTTTTTGGACTTCTTATGTGAGCCTTACCTTTTTGAAGGAAGAACTAGGAGGGTGGGTTGGTGGGGGTCAGTGAGAGTAAAGATGATAGGAGGATTTGTGGTTGGTATGTAAAATGAATACTTTTTTTTTCTTAAAGGGAAAAAAGAGTTAAAATTAATACCTTGGTGGTGTTCCATTGTAATGGGATTATGTGTTACATTGTAAATAATTGTTACACCTATGCATTTAATGAAAAGGCTGATTGGCTGAAGGCAGACAGGAAGTGTGAGTGGGGCTACCAGGTTAAGAAAACTCGGAGTACAAAAAGAACAGACACAGATGCCATGGGAATGCGACAGAGACATGATGAGGAGAGGGCAGCAGATGCAGAGGAAAGAAACTAAAATGCCACTCTGAGAAAAGGTATGGCTGAACAAGATGGGTTGAGTTCAGATGAAGGAGTTAGCAAGTTATATGCCTGGGCCCTAGGTCAATCAGCAGAAAATTAACAAGAAATAAAGGTTTACATGTAGATCAGCTTTCAAACCCTATCTGTGCATTATAAATTCCAAGAAAATAACTCTGAATCCCTGAGAGTCCATTTTTTCTTTTATGAGAGATGAGCATCACCACAGAAAGGACAGCAATGTCTAGTTAACACAAAGAAAATGTTCATGATGCACCTTGACTTTACAGTGATAAATGCAAATCTCAAATACATACAGTAAGAGGTGCAGATAGGGATCTGAAACTTCCATTTAACATTTAAAATTGAAATCCTGATCCAAACAGAACTGCATCAAAAGAGGCTTTCTCATAGCACTTTTTTATTTTCCGATGTTTACACGGAGGCTGTGAGTGGTTAAGTGATTGCATATGCCATTTCACATGTCCACAGGAAAAGTCGGGGTCAGAACTGTTTTCTTCATCTGTAAACTTTTACTACATGTCTTGAGCATTTTATACAAAGCTCTCTAGACTTGAATCTATTATGGTTCTTGAGCTTTATGAGAGGTCCAGACATACTATTAAATGAGCAGGTGGCATATATCCTATAATACTAATGGGTCATAAACTAATACTGATAATTAAAATGCTAACCACAGCCAATATCCAGCATTCAACATGAAATATCACTCTGCTTTTGAACACAGAATTATGTTGACAAAATAACAGCAATGCAGATCATTGGAGAAAGCAGTGTTGAGAAGTTCAACAGGCACTTTCATAGACATGCACAAGTCTTTTCTCAGCAGAGACATTAAAATTATTTCATTTAATGCTTCCTTACAATGATTCTGTTTTAACAGTTTTCAAACATTTACTTATTGTGTGATGTGATGTGATATTGTGTGTGTGTGTGTGTGTGTGTGTGCATGTGTGTGTTGCAAAGTCATAGTACATCTTGCAGGTGTCACTTCTCATGTGAGTCTCAAGAATCAAGCCCAAGTTAATTAATCGGTCAAGTATCCTGACTTGCCTTCCTATAACCATGTTAATGGCTATGGAATATCTGAAATCATCCTGAGGCTTTGGAAGAAATTAATAGACATTGTAGTTGGGACTGGGGAGATGACTCTACATTAAGATCACTGGTTGCTTTTCCAGAGGATCTGAGTTTGAGTCCCAGTACCCACATGGCAGCTTACAACAGTCAGAACCTCCAGTTTCAGGGGATTAAATGTTCTCTGCTTGCCTTTGAAAGCACTAGGCATGGATACAGTACACAGATATACATGCAGACAAGTACACATAAATAAAATTTAAAAACTTATGTTGCACTTATTCTAGACTAGTTTGCCAATTTACAGGAAAGTGTTATTACTATTATTATTAATTATTTCTTGTAACTCATACTGAATCTGATACCCCAAAGAACATTGAATGAGACATTCGTGCTTGTGTCTGGAGAAAGACAGGATGTAACCTTACCCCCCCTTCCCCCCCCCCCCCCGCTCTCCTTTCTTCTTATTTTCCTGCCTGTGTAAGAGAAATAGTGACTTTTCAGTTAGATATTCTTATTTGCAGAAAGCTTTGGACTATAGTGTATTTGTATATGCTCACAGAATGACTGAGTTTATTGCTGTTTCTTTTTTTTCTTTTGGAACTGAAATGTTCTAGAGCTGAAGCTGGACTCATCTACACATGCTATCACTATGATCACATATAACAGCCTTCATCTAACCAGGTCTTCTTTGACCCTGCTCTCCATAGTCCTCTATAAATGGGAGAAGATCTGCTGTTTTTCACACACCAGTGAGCCAGCATTTTAAGTTCTGGACACTTGTTTCATTTCACTTCTGGAAGGTTTAATTCTTGGCCCGTGGTTTCCTTCTATGAGCCAGGATTGGAGGAAAATCTTATTTATATACATGTGTTTCCAACCACCTCCACTAAATTATATTTTTGCTTAAATTGTATTAACCAGTACAATTTCATCTTCGGTTCACAGTTCATCATAGAATAAATATTCCCTGGGTCTCTAGCACCACTTTCTGTTCTCTTTATCTCTTAGGAAACAGTTACTTGTTGCCTTCATTCGGTCCTCTCAGCTTTGGATATCATAAATGGAATCTTAGCTGCTAATGCAAATAAGAAATGCTCTGTGTGCATTTTTCATTCTATATAACATCTAACCTTTGAAGCCAAGTTGGACACTGAAGCCGTTGCTCCAAACTGCTGCTGTGTGACATGTATATCTCTGTAGCACATATCTGTATGCTGTTTATCAAAATTCCAAGTCTGAGTTCTCTGTGTTAAGCCTAGAATTAAGGAATAATTAGATATGTTTGGCATAGGCAGGCCTTTTGGGGCTGTTTGTATGGAAAGGCTTAAATCTCAATAAAAAAAAAAATAAGACTATTTAGGTGTCAGGTTTCTGGTAGAAGGACTCATGGACACAGTTTGGTGTGTCAGCCAAGTCAGTGGACTTTTTATTCCAAAATCCTATCTCGATTCCTGGACAAAGTTTGAAATAAAAAGAGCATATGAGAACTGTAAATTATTCTCTCTAATAAATGTGCATGGTTGTTGAAATGCCAGCAGTTGGGAGGCTGATATAGGAGGATTGTGAATTTGAAGCCAGCCTAGGCTAATATTGTGAGATCCTCTTGCCCAAATTTCACACACACACACACACACACACACACACACACACACACACACACTAGATAGACAGAAATAAGGAGAATGGAAGAGGGAGTGTAAATAGATGATAGATAGATAGACAGATAAATAGACACACACATACACACCCATATGCATGTATTACATACATAGCGAGAAAGGGGGAGAAAAGGGAGAAATGGACAATAAACACATGGGTCATTGGAAATATTCTGATCACAGCTATGAGGGTCAGCACAGTGACATCATAGGAGCAAGGATGATCAAAGCCCCTGGAAATCCAGGCAGACATCCATATAGGTAAAAGGATTTTGATGTCTGTTAGGGTTAGGGTTAGAAGTGATTGGATGAGGTACCTCCAGTGAGCAGCTTCAGTAGTACCTGTGGTATCCCCAGTCATCATATATCCACACATTGCATTCAGGAGGCAAGGCCTAAAGGACAGACAGGAAGATGGACAGCACAGTGGAGGAGCATAGCCTTGGGTCCACTTAGGCTTTATTGCCCAAACTAAACTCCTCTGCTGGAGAATAAACACCACCATCAAAATCAGCTTACACAGAAGAGGAGGCAAAAACGCCTGGTGTGCAGGCTTGGTTTATGGCAAATTTATTTCAAACCCCTAGGGAAATCTCAACCATGTGGCAGAATTTGAAGAAATATGATTAGGTGAAGGAAGGAAAAATAGGCTTTGTAACCCCTACCTCCTTAGTTTCTCTGCCAGCCTCTGTGTCTCAGGAAAAAAAACGGCTCCCATTTCCTTAAGGGGGCACTATATTATCTAAATGTATTGTTTTCAAAGGGACCTTTAGAGAGAAGGGGCAGTAGAAGAAAATACCATTTGGGAGGTATAATTTGAAGAGCAAAGGGATGGTCACTGCTCTTTGATGTGAAGCTTTTCTGGGTAATTTCAGACTATCATAATACGGCTGCTTGGAAAACGATCCTAATTCTTTTTCTGGAAGATACTTCTAAACGGCTAAATAAAACACGTAGCTGTCTGAACTGTGACTTGAGGCCTATACTCCAAAGACAGGCACAGGAAAGTGGCATTTTTTATTTTATGCCTCAAAATCCAAACAACGATTTCTTCCAGTTTTTCAAAGAAATATGGATCAAGGAATGTGATTTGAGATGTGGGTATGTGCATTTCCACAAAATAAAGGGGGAAGAGGAAAAAGAAGCAGAAGTGACTGGTGGTAAAAGATACCTTCATATGATGAGTCCCCTCGGGTATTTTATGTGTTTACTACCTTGGGGCAGAAAAACATTTAAATGAAGTCGCTGACACATTTCAAATGAAGCAGTTACATTCGGAAATATACACTACCAACGGGATTTATCATTTTCAACTTTCATCATAGGAGCTGAGAAAAATAGCGGATTTCTCTCCTCCTCGCCATAAACCCTTTCCTCCGGCCTACAGATGGCATTAGCATCTCCTGTCTACTGAAGATCAAAATGGAGATAAAATATCTCTGAAAAATTAAGATCGATGAGTTAAAAAAAAAGTTTTGATTTAAAGTTCAAATTGAACTTTTCTTGACATATCCAGACGGGGAGCTCCCACCTGTATCGGTCCCAGCAGAGCTTATTAACTGGTCCTGTAAACTGAGATGCATCCATAGCAAGTGTTTTCACTTCTAAAGGACCATAACAGGAACCTAGTGATCATCCGTTAGCTCATTGTTTACTGAATACAAATATTGCAGCCGTCCCTGTCACTGCAAGGTCTAAATCTAGGAAAGCACAGCTTTACAAGTACTTCCTAGGGGAGAAATCATCTCTCCATAGCTGTTGGGTTACATAGACCAAGAACATCTCTGTTTCTGCATGCTAGGTGAACACACACATAGGAGCACATAGTAACCATGCACACAAACAAGCACTATAAATATGTGTGTGTGTGTGTGTGTGTGTGTGTATGTGTGTGTGTGTGTGTGTGTGTGTGTGTGTGTTTATGGACATATGTTGATAGATATCAAGTGACCTGTAGATGAACACATGAATAACTACACTGAAATTTTGTATAACTCAAAGCAAACTGCTACATTAAAATATACCAAAATGGAGGTGGATAGAGACATGGCTCAGTTATTGGATCACTTTCTGCTCCTCCTCAGGACCTGAGTTTTCCTCCAGCACCCATATGACAGCTCACCTAACCCTGAAACCCCATGTTGAGGAATTCTGATGCCCTCTTCTGGTTTCTGTGGGCAATAGAAATTCACCTTTACTAGGGAATAACAGAAAACAGTAATAGAAAAATAACAGAAAAGTGCAGGTGAAGCACCCATACACTTAAAATAATTAAATCCAAAATAGTCACTTCAATATTCAATAAATACTCTGTATATAGTGAAGGAGACTCAGCAGATGCTCCAGATGTGCTCCTCTTTCCCATGTGATCTCACTTTGGACAGGACTAAAGCAAATGTAAAAACACCAAAGCACCCTCAGTTGCCTTAGAGCAGTGCCATTTAGGGACCAAGACTCATGAGAAACATTCTCACGCTTCCTAAACTAGATCCTATTGTGAGACTACTCTTTCCTATCCAGCAAAAAAGCATCTCCTAGAGTTCTGGGGGAGCATCTCCTAGAGCTCTGGGGGTCAGATACAGGCCTGCCATATCCAGCAACCCAATATGCTCACCACATGGCAGTCAATGCCTCGCAAAGAGATACAGTAGCAAAGTTTCATGGTTGTTTGCCCAAAATCCTCTTGAGAAAACATGTCTAATCAGAGCCTCATGCAAGGCTGCAGGGGCACTTTTTATGACACTGGATAGTAGACCACTGTTTTGGTGGATCAAGAGTGTTCCTAACAGTGGTGACTATTTATAGATTGCTTATTTAGCTAATTGCCACAGGGAAAACTTGAATCAATAAACCAAGGGTAGCTTGTTTGGTGCCATCTGCTAGTATGAAAGCTGGTGTTCACAGAGGAGGATCTTAGTTCAGATCCAGCGTGAGTCCTCAGGGCTCTGAATCTGAAGTACGTGGTGTCTTTGGCAATAGACTTAACTTCTACCTTTGGAGACCAACCAAAGATGATAGGATAGTGCGGGAATCTCTTAGCCTTTCTTGACCAACGACCAAAAGGATCTCAAATGTTTGCTGTTTGAGTTTTTGTTATATGGTCTATGACTCTTGTGGGAAGCATTGCCAGCCCAGATAGAAAAATTTTATTTAAACTATACATTTATATTTACACAGTAACTTATGTGTTTTACAACTACTTCAGGTAGACACATAATAATATGATTCCTTATGGCTTTTTCAGAATACTGTTATTTAACCTCTTCCCTCAAGAGTCTCTGCTTATTTCCCCTTTTCCTCACTAATGATGTATTTCAGAATACATGCACATGCGCGTGTGTATGCATGCACATACACACACCCATGTATGCATGCACATGTGTGTGCACACACTTACAAAATTGCATAGGCCTAAATATTTTATCAAATTATATAAATAATCACATATAAAATTGAAACTCTACTTTTTAAACCTACTTTAGATATTAGTCTTATGTATTTTGGATACATTGTTTTGTTATATGGATTGCATTCATGTACTTAGGTAGTCTTTCTACTTTCCTTTCTTCCTTCCTTCTTTCCTTCCTTTATTTCTTCCTGTATTCATGTGTTTTGTGTATATGTTTGAGTGTGTGTTTGTATTGTATGTGTGAGTATGTGTGTTAGGGTGTGTGTGTGAGTGTGTATGTGATCATTTGGGTGGGAATTGATGTGTGTGTTCATGTATGTGGAGCCTGGAGGATAACCTCAGGGGTTACCTTAAAGAATGTTGTCCACTTTCTTTGAGATAGGGTATTTCCAATTCTGACCTCATCAAATAAGCAAGGGTAACTGAGCAATGAGCCTCAGAGAACCCTCTGCCTCTACCTTTCCACCACTGGGATTCTGGGAACTAAACACTGTGCCCCCCCCCCCTTTTTAATGTAATATGGAGATCAAACTGGATCTCCCATGCCTGAAAGACAAGGACATTACCAGCTGAGCCATCTCCCCAGCCCAAGGTAGCTTAACAGAGTCATATTTTTAAAAAATTGTTGGGTTTGGATAGAAATGGGGGTGGATATGAAGGGCAGAAGGAAGAGGGTGAGGGCTTGAAAGAAAAGAAGGAGGATGAAATGTGGTCAGGATGCAAAATAGTAATAATAACTGTTCTGAAATAGGTATAGAAAGCAGAACCTTCTGAGCTTTCCAAGGGCCCATCCTCATTTTGACATTTTGAGGGGGCATTGTCATGGTCTCTGTAGTATTTTAGGGATATTTCTTCATCCTGATACCACTACACACAAACTCCATAATCTCTGTTTCTTTTATTTATTTATTTATTTTACAATTTTTTCTTCTTTATTTATTTTGTATTTATCAAAAAAAACCAGTAAAATGAATTTAAAATGCTGAAAAGTTAACAATAACTATAAAGAAGATAAAAATCATAAGCATGACTTATCAAGGGTGATAATGCAAATAAGATTGCTACATATATATTTACTTTGTGTTCAGCTTTCCCTCTGAATTTTTTTTGTTTCTTTTATTTTTAATTTAAAAATATTTTTAAGGTTATTATTACATCATTTTTTCTTTCCTCAATAAAAACCTTTCTGTGTATGTTTTATTCATTTTTCAAATCATAGCTCTGTTCCCTTTCATAGAGGTTCACACATGCATACACACATACAAAGAAAGAAAAAAGACTGCCTTTAATACCTTTAATAAATAGGTATATGCAATCCATAAAACAACATATCTACAACAGGTAAGACATGTTTAAAAAGCAGACTTAATTGTACACATTATTATTGATGTGATTTTATAGAATGTTTATGCCTACTACTCATTATTGGTCATTAAAAATTCCTCAAACAAGAGTGTAAACATTTAAAAATGTTTTGCTTGTTTGTTTGCAGAGCTCTGAATTGAGCCCATGGCCTTGTAGGCAAGCATTCTATCTTTGCACTTCACCATGGCCCCAAATTTTTCAAACTATAAAGACAAGTTACCTCAAGTTTCCCCTTGACATGTTGATGTTACTTAAAAAGCATTATTACAGAATCAGTTATAGACCAGAATAATTTATCCTCTTTATTTTTATACTGAATTAGCTTTTAAAATGACAATTTGTAAGCTAAACAGAATTCTATGAACTTGCCCTCTACAGATCCGTCTGCCAATGTCTGTGAGGTATTGATGTAAGGATCTCGGTGTGGCATATATTCTGCCAGTGATTATCAAAATGTGGTAAATGTCTTTACATAGAGACTTTGTGAGGGAAATAAACCACTTTTTAAACAATTGCCATTCTTGATAATTTTAGGGAAACAGGAAGCAAAGGAAGAAATTGTAAATTCAGCAAATAAAAAGCAACAGTGCTGATTTCATTAGGTGAGGTAAGAAAGATCCAGGGCATAAAATACAGGATGATCTATGTGGTGACTGTTGGTTTAGGGGGCATCCTGCATATACCTATTATTTTTAGTAATTAAGTTTTGCAGAAATTCGTCAAACCATATATATTAATGTAATACTGTGGGGTTTTAAAGAAATGTGTTCATCAAATTATTTTATACATTACACTACAAATGTGTGGATTATTAGTAGAGCATTTAAATTCCAAGATCTTTTTTAGCACTGCTTTACATGTGACTACTGTATTTTATTATTTGAAACAGCACTTTTTTTTTTTTGCTTAGTGAAACTTTTTATAGATTTGTAGCTAATGTTTTGGTTTTAGTTTTGTTGTATTTTATAATAAACAACTCTTTTAAAAGTACAGGCACCTTAACAACATGGTGAGGCATGCAGAAATGAGATTGGTTTTTATGTATATAAAAGCACTTTATTCAATTATTCAATTAGTAATTATGACAGTTTAGGAAAATGAATATGACCATATTTCATGACTGAGGGCTCTCTAAGAAAACACTGGCTTTTTTTCACAGTCAATAAAATGTGTGATCAGTACAACTTTAATTAGAATTCCACATATAGGATTTATTCAACTTGTAACTTAAAACTACATTGTTATTGAAAGAACCATGACACGCAATTTATGTTCAAAAAATTATAGTGGGATAAAATGAGAGTGCCTGAATGTTGTGCATTTATAACAATCCATTCAACATGGAGAAATGAAATGAAATGATTGACATTACACCTTGGAATACACGATCTACAGTCGCAGTTCCCGTGGCCTTCCATTCCCCTCCCTGGTACTTCTATTGAACAAAGTGGCAGTCAGCACTTTCCACTGTTTCTATGTTTCTGACATTTGTTTCTCCCCAAAAGATTTTGATTTTAGAAAATGTCTTCCTCTGTAGCACAAGCTGGCATTAATTTGTTATGTTATACAGGATGCCCTCAATCTTTCTATCATCCTGCTTCCGATACCCTAGTACTAGTATTATAAACATGTTGCCATACTGGGCTACATCTGAAATTATAAGTGTCCATTCAAGGTCAAGGTTTGGTAATCAGTCTGTGTAGCTATTAAGAGACAGTTAAATATTTAGAAAGAGGGACCCACTAGAAAGGAGTTAGGTCCTTGGAGATATGCCCTTGAAGGGAATATTGGGACCTGGGCCTGGTATTTTTTCTCTGATTCTGGTTTCTGCTGTGAAATACTCTTCCACCCTAGGACAAAATAGGCATAAGCAACAATAAGTTTAAAACTTAGAAGCCATGAATGAAAATGGAATTTTCCTTTTTTTAAGTTAATTAACTTAGGACATTTTTTTTTTTTCATAGCAAAGAAAAGATATCTGACTAACACAAAAACTGGGAGGAAATTCAGATCCCCTATCAGAAGTGAGCAGATTTTGGCACCTGGACCACCCAACTGGAGAGTCCCTTTCTGAGACCAGGGTCAGTCCATAGGGTCTGATCTCAGACTCTCCCTAGTAGACAGGAGCTAGGGTTTGGTTGTGAAGGGCTCCTCCAGTAACACCTAAAAGAGAGGACCTTGAATGGCCGGGCCCTGCCTCCTGGGAAAACTGCAGCATCAGAGAAGGACTGAGGCATTTGAAATTTAGACCATCACCATCCCCGACTTTAAGTTATACTATAGTGCTACAGTAATAAAAGCAGCCTGGTACTGGCATAACAACACACTTATGGATGAATGGAATCGAATTGAGGTTCTGGGCATTAACCCAAAAACCTATGAACAACTGATCTTCGACAAAGAGGCTCAAAGTATGCAATGGAGAAAAGATAGTATCTTTAACAAATGGTGTTGGCATAGCTGGTTGGTAGTGTGTAGAAAAATGCAAATAGATCCAAGCCTGTCACCCTGCATAAAATTCAAATCCAAGTGGATCAAAGACCTCAATATAAACCAAGCCACTCTGAACATGATAGAAAAGAAAGTGGGAAATACCCTCCAATGAATTGGCACAGGTGACTACTTCCTAAATATAATACCAGTGGCACAGACACTAAGAAGAACAATCAATAAGTGGGACCTCCTGAAACTGCCAAGGACACAGTCCATAGGACAGTACGACATCCTACAGAATGGGATGAGATTTTCACCAACCCTACAAGTGACAGTGAAGTGATCTCTAAAATATATAGAGAACTCAAGAAACTAGAGCCCAAAATCTTGAGTAACTCAGTCAAAAAATGGAGTTCAGAACTAAAAAGGGAGTTCTCAGAAGAAGAATTACAAATGGCTAAAAGGCACATGAAAAAGTGCTCAACATCTTTAGCCATCAGAGAAATGCAAATCAAAACAACTTAGAGATATCACTACCTTACACCTGTCAGATTGGCTAAGATAAAAGACACAGATGACAGCCTATGCTGGAGATATTGCAGAGTAAGGGGAACACTCCTCCATTGTTGGTGGGAGTGTAAGCTTGTTCAGCCACTCTGGAATGCAGTATGGTGGTTTCTTAGAAAACTGGGAATCAATCTCCCCTAGGATTCAAGAATACCACTTCTGGGGATATACCCTACAGATGCACATTCACACTCTAAAGGCAATATCTCAACTATGTTCATAGCAGCATTATTCATAATAGCAAGAACCTGGAAAAAAACCTAGATGCCCCTGAACTGAAGAATGGATTAACAAACTGTGATACATCTACACAATGGAGTAGTACACAGCATTAAGAAAAAATGATATCCTAAAATTTGCAGGCAAATGGATGGATTTGGAAAACATCCTCTTGAGCGAGGTATCACAAATGCAGAAAGATAAGAAGGGATGTACTCACTCAGTGGACTCTAAACAAAAAAGCAAAAAGTAAAGCATGTCTAAGCTGGAAACCACAAACACTGAACAGCCTGGTATCTGAAAGACCTTGGAACAGCACCTTGGATCCCACTCCCTCCAGAGGAACACCTGACACAGTCTTGATGTTGGGATGAGGAAAGTGGATCTGCCAGGAGTGGATGCTGAACTAAGCCATATTGGGACCTTGGGACCTTCTGTCCTTTCTGGGGAAGGTGTAAAGAGATGTGGAGAAGAGAGAGTGACTGGAAAGGGTGGGAGGGTGAAGGGAGATTGAACAAGAATAAACAGGGATAAAAAATATGACTTTATTCATAATAAAAAAATTAATAAAAAAGAAAAACTGTGACCAAGATGTGGCATCATTGTTGAAGATTCAGGATTCTGATGTCTTGGTCAGGACAGTCAGTGGTGATGTCATCATACCTGCTTAAGAAAAACAAAGTATATAGGTGAGTGCTTTACTCTTTATTGTTCTTTACCCCCCATCCTTGTGGGTCATAGAACTGACAATGTTACCCCAATTTGGGATGTGATCTTCTACTTCCAGTTCATTGACCCACATGTTATTCATCTTCAAAGCCACCCTCACAGCTCAGCTCAGAACTGTGATTTCCAAATTATAGGTATTTCTCAATATAGTCAAGGGAGCATCATTAATAGCCATCATCATTAATGATATTTTAGTCAATAATTTTTTGGTTTTTTTACATGTATGTGGATTTTTAAAAATTTATTTTTATTAGACCATATGTTTATTAAAATGTTCATCTATCAAGAATTCCCTGCAGTGTAACCTAATGCAAAGACTACATGGAATTCTCCAAATAGTATACATTAATATGGACACTACAAAATATGAACAATTGCATATATTACAAAATCGCTAGTCATATGAAACAAGGCATATTGTAAAAGGTTATGCATTATATATTGGACAACATGTTAATGTTGAACAAGTAAAAATCAATTTATACAATCTAACTTCTCTATCCATGCCAAATTAAAAATTTTGGACTTCAATTACTACTTTTGAATGTGTAGATCTCACCATACTTACTATATAGATTTAGGGGGTCCATTTATTATATGCTATTCATGTTTTTGACATGATCTGAATGTTAATGTGTTCAATTTAATTTTGATTTTGAATTTCTTGGCTCTAACAGACAAGGACTCCACTTAGGTACTTAGTATATCTGGCACATTAGTGTGCTAGGGTGTCATATATTAAGGTCTTCTTCCATATGGTAGTTACAAAATCTTAGCTTAATAATTTCAAGAAGTATCCTACAAACCAAGAATGATACTTGGAGCTGTCACATGGATGAGGTGTGGTTGAACTAGTAACTTTGACTATATGAGAATGACTGAGAGCTTTTGTCTTTGTCCAAGTTAAGACGTAAATTTCCTGTACTAGATAAATTGGAAATACAATGTAGGCCCTTGTGCATCATTGTTTAGACAACTAATTCCTGGGTATCTTTGTAAGTTACAGACAAAATGGCAAATGTGTGTTGTCTGTTTACTTACATCTCTATTCACCTGCACTCTGGGGGTAGTGTTTATTATATAGATGTTTCCATTCACTAGAGCAAATACTTGTGAGGTTCCAAGAGTACAGAAGAGGTAATGGTCTTAAAATATACATGGTTTGGGGTTCCACAGTCTCATATCTTTCTTATTTTTATTGTCCAGATAATTTTATTTTTGTATATTTTCTGTATCTGAGTACTCTTCCTGAGTTATCTCTGGATGTCCTCAGGCCCCACACAAGATCACAAGCACAATCAGAGTGAAAACTGTCCCACAGATGATTTTAAGGTGAAGTTTTTGAGCACCTATGTGTTTTTGGATTCTTTTAAAAATATTTTAATTATTATTATAATTCCTTTAACGTACCCTCCACTGTTCCCCTTCCCTCTTCTTCTGCTGCTCCTCCTGCTTTTCTCTACCTCCCCCACTCTCCATCCTGCTTCAACTTGATATGTTAACCTATGTTGACTGTTCAAGGGACGTTTTGCCGTTTCCTATCTTATGAGAAAACTATTAATCCAAGCAAGGAAACATTTTTCCCAAAATGTTGCGTTAGGGACTGAAACCAGGAAGGGGCTAGATTAACAAAGTATATCTACAACTGGACTAAATCCCCAGTCAGAGAACACATATTTTTGTGGTGAAAATTGGATACCAATAATGTTAATGGGAACCAATTAACACTGGAAAGATAATTAGTGATTAAATATTTTTTGGCATTTTCTTTTCAGCAGACCAAATCCAGTGCATATGCAGCTTTGTCTCTTGCTTTGCTTTCTTATTTCATGAAAACTTTCACTAAGTAGAAATGTGGTCTTGAACCTCCAACCAATGCATGTTGAGCTATAACTTCACTGTTTGTGTTCCAGGCATGCTATGGTTATGCAGGCAATAAGTTGATTGATGTTCTCTTTCATTAGAGGCTAGAGAGTAGAGACATTTTTATAGACTTTTATCCTATTTACCTTAATGAGTCATACTTCTGTAGCCTTTTCTTCTGTAACTATTCTTGTAGAAAGGAAAAAAAAAACTTGCATAATTAAAACTAATCTATACCAACTTACAATTTAGCTATTGACCTTAGTGGGAAAGGTGGAAGGGACAATCTCTCAGTGGCCAAAATTTCAACTGTTGACCTCCAGGATCCAGGATCTTATTTATTCTTCTGGCTGTTATGTAAATGGAACTACTGATACACATTCAGAGTTCCCTAGATACTTCCACTGTAGGGGTACCCCAATTGTCACACCTGAAAAGTCCACTCACCTCAAAGATTCCATACAGATTAATACTCTAGTTTCCTAAATGGCAGTTAGGGTGACCTCTTCAGAGGGTGGTAACAGGAAATAGGAACTGGTTAGATTTAGAGAAGGAGCCCCAGGGATCATCATTTCCTATAATGTTCTCTGGCCAGGAAAGAGCTCACTTTCTTATCTCCTAAATGAGCATGCTGGAGACTGTGTATGAGGTGAGAACTGAAACTCAGATCTGGACATTAATTTCTTCTGATGATAGCTTCTTACTGGATTGCTAGGTTTTCACAGCAAAATGATTTACATCCATTCTCCAATTGCAATGCATTTTCAAAGAAAGATTACCTCTTCAGAAGAAGGAATGTCACAATATCAGAAAAAGTCCATTAAGGAAAAGTGTTCCTTTAGATCTTCGACCTAGGTGGAGACCTAACAGTCCAGTTAGATGGGTCAGTCACCACTAAGGAAGGTGGAGCCACTTTAAGTGATGCTAAACAGAGAAGAGAAATAATTTCTTTAATAAGATGGTTTAATTTTTCTTCCCAGAATTCCTACTCTATATTGCCAACAAGAGCTACTGTAGAGTCTATTGGTCTACCCCAGGTTTTTGAGTTCTGATTCAAATTGGTTTAACTTTTTTATCTCCTCTTGTCTTTTTATTTTGGATGTTGTCCAGAGATTAAGCATGCTTTTTCTAGTTCCGTGGCTCTTCTAATTCTTTGTCTAGAGCTTTCTGTCCACCGTATGGCTGCTTGTCTACTGTGTTATTGATTTCCATGTTGGCTTAACTCAGATGACATGGCTTTTTCTTTATCTCATCTCCATCTCACTTCTCCAGATAGTCGTTGAGATGCACTGTTTGTTTTCTTGTGGTTTTTCTTTTAAAATCTGACATAGATGATTTCAAGCTTCATAGAACTGAATTAATAATTAATTATCAGAGTAAAGAAAAGGAGATTACTTTGGCAGCTACCTCTATACAGCTTTGCCTACATGGTTTCCTGAGTAATTCAGAAAAGACTAAATTTTGTTATTCTTTATACCTCCTCCGAGAGCCTGGGTATACCTTTTCTGAGACTCTGGGCTTCCTCAGTTTCCCTCTGAAGCTATTTCCTCATCTCCTGCTTCTCTCTCTACAAAACTAATAAGATTTACAACTTTCCTGTTGTTGTTCTCTAAAAATTTAATAAAATTGTCCTCAAGCCCCCTTTTCTGTCTTTAAAAAAATTGTTTTATTAAGAAGACAACAACCCATAAAATGGACCTACTTTCCTGTGTAACATATGGTGCCCAACATGGGACACCTCAAAATTTACAGTAGCATTAATTAGGCTTATCCCAAACATAAAAACCTGGAAGTTTCTCCAAGTGAGACATGAATTAATGTGGTATATCTATACAGCAGAATATTACTAAGCTGTTAAAAGTATGCTATATGTTAAGTTTCTGTGGCAAAGTAGAGAGATAGAAGGGAAAAAGAGACTAAGTCTTTCAAAAGACCTTCAACAGATGAGACTGTGTTTATTACTGGACATTGTGACAGACAGCCTACCTCCCAATGGAAATTGATGGGTCTATGGGGGCAAGGGACCTGGCTCTTACCTCTTGTAGAGGTTGGGTGAGGGGTTTGGAATGAGAAAATTCTTGAATCTGTGGCCCACATTTCTTTCCTGTAGTCTTTTCTTTCTAAACTTGTTTGCCCAAGGAAGACAGAATATCTTGGAAGACTAACTGTCTCAAAAAACATTGCTTTCTGTGCTAACAGATAATGGTTGTGCAAGAACATCTGTAATCTTGTAGGAATCCTGTTTTATGTCCAAGGCTCATTCTCATTATATATTCTATGCTATGACCTTGAGCACATGCTAAGGGAAAGAAGCCAGATTTAAAATACAACAAATTTTATTTCAATTTATTTAAAACACATAATAAACCATTATTTAACCATAAAAGGTATATATAGGTAAGTATGTGAAAGAGTTTCCTGGGAAGACTCTACATGTGAGTATACACACATGCACACACATATATACATATACACACACCAGTTAATATATGACATACAAAAAGCTACTACTAGCTAGCTCTTGCATCTGAAATTAACTCATATTGCATGTAGTTTCTTATGTGGCTGGATTTTGTCTCTGCCCTTCTTCTTCTGGCTCTCTGTTTAGATTTCCTTCCTGGCTGTAAGCTGTCTTACCACAGGCCAAAACAGTTTCTTTATTAACCAATAGTAGCAACACATATTTACATCATACAGAAAAATCTTCTCACAGCAGTACAGATTTTCTCTTTGAATCGAGAAAAATATTCTAAATTTTTTTGTAATAGCTATAAATCTGAGAGAATACTAAAATTAATTATATAATTAAAATGGATGATATGTGTGGAATGTGAGCTACAGTAAAATTAATACACAAAACAGAGGAAGTCAATGAAGGCAATAAGGTAAAGAGCGAGAGTGAAACACATACACACACATGCCCTACTAGAGAAGGGATTGCTTCTCATATGGACATAAATATATACTTCTAGATATCTAGCAAAAACTTTTACTCTATTTCCTTAGCATACTTTGAGCAATGTCTAAAGTATGAAGCCTTTTCCAGGAAATACTGCCTCTAACCATACTTATTTTCCTTTGTGCTAGTTGTATAAAGGGTAATTAGATTTTTCTAGGCACTGTGCAGAGGAAATGAATGTGTGTGGGTTCATGGATCTGTACATTTATCATCTGGTAACTGAGAGATATAAATATAATCAGCTTGTATAGTTACTGTCTATGTCTTACTCTTGTATGCCAGTATGAAGAGAACCAATTTGAAGCACACTCCTATAAGGAGTTTCATGTTTTAAACTAGGCATGGACGACATGAAGAGATCCAGTTATTCTGTGGCTACTTGGTGTGTTTTATCCTTTGGATAGGTCTTTCTTTGGCTAGAGAAGTAGATTATTGCAGGTTTTGAATTTTCACTGCTTATTAATAAAACTCAACTATTACTCTGACTTTAAAATTGTCCAAAAGAAAAGTCCTAATACATACTCTATGGCTATTCTAGGCTAAGGTATATTTTGGTTCCTTTTTTTCCCCAGGCTTTGTTTTTTCCTCTGTCCATCTTTCTTATAACTCACTCCTATGTATTCATTTGCCTGATTACAGATTCACCCATTTATGAGGTACTTTGTGAACACATGTACACATGAAAATATTTTGCTTGTTGCAGCAACATGAGATGCCCCAAAAGATTTAAAGAAAACAAAAGGGCCTTACATACCAGTAACTCATCTATCTCCTTTCTAATCTGTAATCATTAGCTTGCTATTTTCCCTGGTCTCTATCCTTGGCTACCATCACCAACACTCGAATAACCTTATTATGCTCAACAATTTAGTTGTATAACGTGTGCTTGGCAAAACACCAGGCATAATTTTACATATATAAAGACTCAAAGCCTTGACTAAAACAATGGGTTATTTCTGCCCAATTCTTTGCTTTTAAAGGAAAATTTGACAGAAGAATGTCATTTCACTTTTTCTATTCTATTATTTGTCAGTCTTAGAGTAAAAGGGAATAGTAGATATATTTATTTTCTTTTAATTAAAAATGTATTATCCCTTTATGAGAATTAAGTGATACTAGTCAAACAGATTTTAAAAGTAATACCTTATTATCTAAAAATCTAAGTACATCTTCAGAATTTAAATATTTGTTTTTTAAAATTATGAGCAAACTGTTTTGATCAATGTTTAAAGACTTTGCTCAGGGGCCCGCATCATACTAAGAGGTGAATGACACCTGCTCAGGCCAAGCAGAGACCACAGTCTCTGAAACATGGCATGGGGATACAGCTCTTGGAACTCCACTCCCACCTAGCTCCACCCTAAATCCAAGCCAGGAGGGAAAACCCCCTGAAATCCCCAAAGCCTCAGAAAAATTCAGCCCACTGGAAACTCCAGCTCCAAAACCACACCCCATTCCCAACCCACTCCATCACCAGGTGATCTCAGTAACCTCAATGACAACCAGAAAACTATAGACCCCTTGCCAACAGCAGGCTAAGAAACTAAGAGACTAAGGGACTAAGAGAGTTTCTTAGTTCCTATTGGACCTAAGACTCTCAGTGTCTCAGCCCCTAGTGGATCAAAAGTGGCCACTGGAAACCCACTTAATTGCAGTGAGATTTATTCCTTTCTACTGGTTTAATAAAAAGCTGATTGGCCAGAAGGCATACTGGAAGTGTGGGTGGGGATACCAGACTAAGAAAACTCTGGGAACAGGAAGAACAGAGCAGAGATGCCATCAGAGACACCAGTGGAAATGCCAAGTAGACACAGAAGAAAGAAGACAACCATGCTACTCAGAGAAGGTACGAAGCCACATGGCTAAACAGATTAATTGAAATAGAATTAATTAATATGAAAGAGCTATCTAACAATATGTCTGAGCCATAAAGCGTAAATTTAATAGAAACCTTCTGTGTGTTTCTTTGGGACATTGGAACTGCTGGTCCAGATCTTGGGGCTAGCTTGGGCTGGAAACCTCTTACTACATTTACTGGATTAAGAGGGGTCACTGTGACACAGAATATATAAGCAGATCAAGAAACCAGATTGGACCAAGAGAGGTTTCCTAAGATACAGACTCACCCAGAACAGACTGCACCAAAATCAGCTCTCCGAGATTTAGAAAAATTCTGCAGTGAACCAAGGAAGTAATGGGAAGACATCTGTACTGGTGTCTTATACATGTAATACATATATGTATACATATACAAGAATACATATAATATACATAAAGAACAAAATGGCCCATTCCCTGCAGAGGAACACCTAACTCAGTCTTGATATTGGGATGAGGAAATCAGACTTGCCTGGAGTGGATGTGCCATTCTGAGCTGACCCACCCTGGGACTTCTTGCCCTTTTGGGGGAGGGGTGGTGGGGATGGGGAGGCTGAAGGCTGACTGGGAGGGATTGGGAGAAGAGAAGGGAGGGGGAGCTTGGGGATAAATGGATTAAAAAAAAAGACTTTATAAGTAAAAACAATTTTTTAAAAACACGACTTCTCCTGTACTCAAATGAATGACCACTCTAAGTGTCATTATAAAACCTTCATTCAGCAATGGATAGAGACAGAAGCAGAGATCCATAGCCAAGCACCACATTGAGCTTCTGTTCCAGCTGAAGAGAGAAGAGAGTGCAAATGAGCAAGGGGATTGGCATCATGAGGAGGAGACCCACAGAGATGGCTGGCTGGAGCTATTGGGAGCTCACTAAGTCAAAAACAGCCCCTGGGGAACTTTTAGGGAAAGAAGCTAAACCCCCCAAAGGTAGATGACTGTTAAATGGAGTGGGCAGTTTGTGAAGCCTCTTAGAGTAGGATCAGACTATGTTCCTGTGCATGAATTGGCATCTCAGAGCCCATACCCTACAGAGGAATACCTAACCCAGCCTTAATACTGGGATGAAAGAATCAGACCTACCTTAAATGGATACACTAGATTGAACTAATCCACCTTGGGACTCCTTGCCCTCCTTGGGGAATAGATGGGGGGATGGGGTGTGGGAAGGCTAAGGGAGGTCTGGGAGAGACTGGGAGGAGGGAAGGGAGGATGAGCAGGGGTGTACATGGAAAAAAACCTGCTTTAAATAAAAAAAATGAGAAAAAAATCACTCAGGTGAAATTTATTCTTAAAAGTGTTTGACAAAATGAAGCAGTGAAAAATAAAACAATTCTAATACTCTAATATGTCAGTTGGTATTAGAAATTATTTGAAAATTGTATTTCTTTTGTTTGAAAGAAACCCATAATACACACACACACACACACACACACACAAATTAAAATTTCACAGGGCTTTTGTTATTTAAAAATGTTTATCACTGATACAGTGTGTCATTAAAATTGTCAGTGAGTGCCACCAGGCTTCCTTGGCATATTTACAGTATCTAAGGAAACTATCACTGGCAGCCATTTTGCTCTGTTTGCACCTGGTGACTCTTTTCCCTAGACCACCCACTTACTACTTCAACTATCCCTCATTCTATCTTAATCCTCATTTCCATTAATTAATTTTTATTTTTTGTAAACACTCAGATTCAGGTTGAGCTTAAATTGCTCATCTTCCTGCTTTGGCCTTCCAAGTGTTGGGATTATGTGCATAATTTCTAAGCCTATCTTCAGATTAATTATCTGTCTGGCAAGGTCTAGTCATTGTCTTCTCTTTCACTCCTTCCGCTCACTTTTTTTGTAGATACCACGTTTGTTCTTCTTGTAACACTTGCCGCCTTTTTAAATTGCTTATGACATTTTTGTGTACTGGCCTCTCATCTCCAGACACAGAGTTTCTTGAGGCAGAGGCTAAACTCACCATTGCTGGTCTGGTCCTGGTACCTTGGTTAGGGAAATATTGGTTGAATAAATAAACTCATGTGAGCTAAGAACCTGGAAAAAGACTATATACACAGTGTAGTTGTAATAGACCTTTGCTATGCTTAAAGACAAAGCCTTTTTTATTGATCTGATCTTAAGAAATGTATTTGTTATGAGGGTTGTGATGTCAGTGGTTAAACACATGCAAGAAGCTTCAGGAAATGATACGCTGGTCCACTGCTGGAAAACTCATCTTTGAGCTATTTCTTGTTGCTAAGAAAGTCTTTCTTTTTTTCATCTGTTTGAATCAGAATGTCCTAGACTGTTCCTTGTGTAGTTCTGGAAGCTCCTTGCAGCACTAACTCATGCCTATCAACAGTCCTATTCATCAGTCTCTGTGGGATGCAAGCCATTGCACAATTTTAGCACCTCACATTAAAAAATATCCGTTTGCTATATTGGATGTTAATTGGTAAAAGGGGCCTCAATCTAAAAGAACATTACTAACTCATTATAAATATTTAAAAACAGTGATTATGTATGGGGCATTAAGTAAGACACTATTTTAAATAAAGTTGTTACTCCAGAGTAATGGATGTGTGGAGCACTCTACTCATATTGACAACATGCCATCATTGGTCTTGTTAGCATTTTAATTATAACTTCATATTTGCAATTTGACAGCCCTATGGACATTATTTAAAATAAGGTGATGAGAATACATAGTTAGAGAAAGTCTTTGGGTGGTTTAATGCTCACTCAGTGCAGTAGTAACAGCTAGATTATTCCCCTTTAGAATGCATTGATTTTCTGTCTTTAGGGAATTCTAATTACTGTCTAGATAAAAGACAACTAGACCAGCTTCTTCGTGGAATGCTCAAATCTTCCCACGTTTTGGCTGCTTTCAAATGCCATCTTCTTAAAACAATGTCTTCATTTTACCTCTGGAGAACACAAAGAGAGCACATTAAGCGTATGCAGTGGAATAAGGTACCTCCACAGACAAACTGGATTATGAAATTTGGAGCAACACATCTCATGTTTAAAAAGCAGCTTGGTAGAAACATCAATAAATGGAGGTTACCAAAGTATAATTTTTATTCCTTATCTTCTAAAGGAAAAATTCATATTCTCTTTCAATGACATGTAAGAAAACTACATGTCAAACTTTTGATTTTGAAAGTATTTCTTCCAGTTTCTTTCTTGGCCTTGGAGGTTTTTAATGTGATTCACTCAGCTGCAGGAGCATTCACACATTGAAAGAGCCTCTATGTGCTTTCTATCTTTATAATGTCTGTTTCTCACCCCCTGACTTGATTGTGGTATTTGAAGTTCTTTGTGGGATAATGCTGTAAATACTTTCACTTATATTTGTTTAATAAAATGGTGATTGTCCAGAAGGCAGGTAGAAAGTAGAGGCGGAGAAACCAGACTCGGATAACTAATGAGATTGGGGCAAGGGGGAAGGCAGAGAGAACAGATATCAGCTTGACACAGAGGAAGCAAGATGAGAATGCTGCAGTGAGAAAAGGTACCAAGCCACATGGCTAAGCATAGATTGGAATAATGGGCTAACTTAAAGTGTAAGAGTTAGTTAACTATGTGCCTTTGTCATGGGTCAAACAGCTTGTAGTTAATATAAGGCTTTGTGTGATTATTTAGGACTAAGCAGTGTAGGGGGGGATTATGTGTTACATTTTAAATAATTGTCCCACCTATTGGTTTAATAAAAAGCTGATTGGCTGAAGGCAGACAGGAAGTATGGGCAGAGCTCCCAGAATGGGAAAATCTCTGAGCAGAACAGACACACCAGACAGACACCACAGAGCTGCCAGAGACAACACAGATTCTAGGAGATGTGGGAAAGAAGTTGAAAAGCTGCTCTGAGAAAAGGTACCAAGCTGCATGGCTGAACAAGGTGGGTTGAGTTCAGATAAAGGAGTTAGCAAGTTATATGCTTGGGCCGTAGGTCAATCAGCAGAAAATTAACATAAGCATCGTGTATATCTCTGTGTGACTGTGAGTGTTTCTATGGACTGCCAAACTGCCAATCAAACCTCTGGTCTAGACTAGAAATCCAGGCCAGAAACATATTCCAACAAAGTGGCTGCAGGTCCAGACTTCAGTTGGGGGTGGGTGGGGGGACTTCTGACTATATTCTTTGTTCTCATTCACTCTTATCCTAAATTGCTCTCTAGTCCTTCAGTCCTGTCTGTATTTACTTGCTTCTCATGTTATCTAAATCTTATCTCATAAGCATGATTGACCAGAAGGCTTACTTTTTAGATTACTTTTGTTTTTGAGATTATAACACAATTACATTATTTTTTCTCATTCTATTTCTCCCTCCAGCTCCTCCCATATACCTCTCCTTGCTCTTTCAAAGTCATGGCTTTCTTTTCTATTAATATTGTTATATGCGATATTTATATGAATATATGCATATATTTGCAAATACAACCTGCTCTAAACCCTTCTCTCTAGACAGACTGTGTACAGCTATCACTTAGGCTTCAGTACACTTCTAGGGAGAAGCATCACTAACAGAACTGTGTCCTAATGGTGCTGGATTCTTTTTTTTTTTCCTTCTTCTTTATTTATTTTGTATTTATCAAGAAAAACAGTAAAACAAATTTAAAATGCTGATAAGTTAACAATAACTATAAAGAAGATAAAAATCATAAGCATGACTTATCAAGGGTGATAATGCAAATAAGATTGCTACACATATATTTACTTTGTGTTCAGCTTTTCCTCTGAAATTTTTTCTCCATCCTTGTATATCCTTATTCAAGGTCCCTTCCCCCTCCCACCACATCAGGTCATGTTTTCTTCTCCACAACTCCCCATCCCATCCCTGGGCAGGCAGCAGACAGTCCTATGGTCCCACTGACCCAATAATGCTTAGTTCAGTCTCCACTCCTGGCAAATCCAGTTTTGTCCCCCCTCCCTCAAGAGTGAGTCAGGTGTTCCTATAGTTGGAGTGGGATATGAAGGGTCAGTCCAGGGTGTTTCTGATCCCAAGCTGTTCAGTGGTTGTGGTTTGCTGCTTGGGCATGCTTGACATTTTTCTTGTTTGTTTGTTTAGAGACCACTAATGAGTGAGTACATCCCCTGCTTATCTTTCTGAGTTTGTGATACCTCGCTCAGGAGGATATTCTCCAAATCCATCCATTTGCCTGTGAATTTTAGGATATCATTTTTTCTTACTGCTGAGTAGTATTCCATTGTGTAGATGTACCACAGTTGGTTAATCCATTCTTCAGTTGAGGGACATCTAGGTTGTTTCCAGGTTCTTGCTATTACAAATAATGCTGCTAGGAACATAGTTGAGCTAATACCTTTGGGGTGTGAATGTGCCTCTTTAGGGTATATACCCAGAAGTGGTATTGCTGGGTCCTTTGGGAGATTGATTCTCAATTTTCTGAGAAACTGCCATATTGCATTCCAAAGTGGCTGAACAAGCTTACACTCCCAACAACAATGGAGGAGTTTTTCCCTTGCTCCGCATCCTCTCCAACATAGGCTGTCATCTGTGCCTTTTATCTTAGCCAATCTAACAAGTGTTAGGTGGTATCTCAAAGTTGTTTTAATTTGCATTTCTCTGATGGCTAAAGATGAAGAACACTTTTTCAGGTGCCTTTCAT